>LOEQ01007132.1:88057-101150 GCA_001685075.1 Bramus lutescens | reverse complement strand
CGCGTATTACAGCGATGGGCAGCCGCACACTATAGTGATGGGCAGCCACGTATTATAGTGATGGCCAGCCGCGTATTACAGCGATGGGAAGCCGCATATTACAGCGATGGCCAGCCGCGTATTTCAGTGATGGGCAGGCGGGCCTTGCACGACATTCTCCTTTCTTCTCTTTCTGTGAACTGATCCTTAGACTCCACAATAATTCAGTCCTATTAAGAGGTGTGTCCATCACAAAGCCCCCAGATACAGTCATGGTGGATATTTTCAGCCAAAAGAACAGCCTGGGGAAAGACTCAGACCGATCACTGCCCTGGACTCTGGAGGCCCAACTTCAGTCACAATGGCTGTCATTTGCCCCAGTTTTCCATCAGTGTGACTTGAACAGTGGCCTTTTACAGTTTTTATCAACTCCCTGTAGACACCCAGCAAATGTTCCATGCATCCTATTCGTGTAGGAAAAGCCACCCCTATTAATTCTGCAGACTGACAAAGCTTCTTCTGCTCGTTCCCTATGGGAACATGGGGCCTTCATTGGACCGCTAGCTGCCATGCTCATCAGTCTAGTCTGATCCCACTTGGACCGAAGTCTTCCCGCAGTGGGATGTCTGTCCATGGCAGCCTGCTAGCTGCTTAGGGAAGTTTCCTAAAATTCACAACCTCCCTTCCACCTTGGAAGGATAATCATAAATTATTCTGGTGAGCTAGACTTGTGCTGGGTGAGTAAGGCAGATACCTAGCATATGCCAAGTGTCCTCCAAAAGAAAATATGCTGACCTGTCTGAGTTCCCACAGACTACGTGTTGGCCAGGAGAACACAGATGCATCTTCTGGGTGATGGTTCTCACCATTCTGAGCCCTGAGAACAGGAATCTCTACTCTTGGTGTCCATTTCTGCCCTACGGGAAGCTGGGTCCACTGATTTCTGGAGAGGCTTGGAGGGAGAAAGTGCTTTCAGGGCTCCATGCAAGCGGTGACTGTTGGCAAATGATCCTGGGCTCTTCAACTGTCTCTAGATAGTCCCCGTCTCACGGAAGGACAGGCAGGTGCTCACCATCCAATCAAACCAGGAGACAGCAAGGGGAAGGAAGCCAGTTCCCCTGAGATCCTAACCCCAAGAATCCACATACTCCAACCCCAGCTTGAGGTCAGCCTGTGCCGCAACCCTGTTAGATTTGTCAAAGCACCTAGAGTCATCATTGACATCTGCTTATCCCATGCTCCATCCTGTCTAAACAGGGAGTGTCTGTTGGGGACACTTGGTGGCTATCTGCACCATCCATCAGGTCTTCAAGCTCTCTCACTATAAGGAATTGGGGTGTGTGTGTGTGTGTGTGTGTGTGTGTGTGTAGTGTGTATGTGGTGTGTGTGTGGTGTATGGTATGTGTATCTGTTGTGTCTATGTGGTGTGTGTGATGTGTGTATTGTGTGGTGTGTGATGTTTGGTGTGTATAGTCTGTGTGTGGAAGATGTGTGTGGTGTGTATGTGATGTGTATATGGTATGTGTGGTGTGTGTAGTGTGTATGTGTGTATTTGGTGTGTGTGGTGTGTGTATGGTATGTGTGTTGTATAGTGTGTATGATGTTTGGTGTACATAGTCTGTATGGCATGTGTCTCTGTGAGGTGTGTGTGTGATGTGTGTGGGGGTGTGGGTGTGGTGTGTGTCTATGTGTGAGATGTGTGTGTGTGGTATGTGATGTGTGTGTGATGTGCGTGGTATGTGTGTGGGTGTGGGTGGTGTGTGTGATGTGCGTGGTATGTGTGTGGGTGTGGGTGGTGTGTGTGATGTGTGTGTATGTGATGTGTGTGGTATATGTGTGGTGTGTGTGTGTGATGTGTATGTGATGTGTGGTGTGTGTGTGTGCGCGCATGTGCAGAGGGAGATAAGTTATCAGGTAAGAGAGAAAAGTCAGGTCAAGGTGAAGAGAGTGCTCTCCAGAACTCAAAGCTTGGGAATTGGCAGCCTGAGTTCCAAATTCTCCGCTGCTAAGTGGTCCAATAGGGACTATTAAGTTGTTAAGCCTCTCTGAGCTTTTACTGTCATTTATGTGGGTCCCTAGTTCAGCTCCATGTGTGGAGTTTTATGGTTGCCCAGTACCAGGAAAGGTGTGCTGGAGCCCCAGGTATGCTTCAAGGAGGAACTTGCTGTTTAGGAGTACCTGCAAACATGGTGCCCCTAACATCCAGATGGCCTCATGATAACCACTTTCCAAGGCCGCCAGCCCACATACCTAGGAGGACCACATATTGGAAGCCTTAGCTGTGCCAAGACCCGTACAGATATAGGCCACCACTGTGTCTTTATCAACACACCCTGTGTAGGTCAGCCTGGTGACAGATGGATGGAAAGGACACTGGGGGATGGACAAACCTAATGAGCTTTAAAAAATGGCAATGTGATTTTCTAGTTCCTATTTAAATTCCAAAGGGTTGGGATTTGATATATATTTTTTATGCACACATTGAGTTACTTCAACCCTCAAATTGTTTCAGGTGCATGTTTTAAAATTCAGCTTTTTTATCCTGTGCTGTAGGTGGCTGAGTTTATACAATCTCTTCTGGGCTGCGAAGAACATGCCAAATGCTTCAAGGAAGAGGTAAGAAATGGGACAATTAGATATATTTTTGTACTTCTGGGCCCAGGAGTGCTTTGTTTCCATCTATTTAAGTGTAAACAAGAGCAGTTGGATGGAGGAGGTAAGAGAAAGGACCACAGAAGAGCCCAGCGGTGCAGCCTGTGCTGGGCCACTCTTACCCTTACTGTCAAAGGATGCTGGCTGCTCCTCTCAGAAGGCTGGGTAAGGAGTAAGTGGATTAGGTAATTAGTGTCTGTGGGAGTTGTGAAGGCTCCACACTGATGGCTTTAGGAAACCTGGGGGAAGGGATGAATTCTCTGCTCTCCATTGAGAAGACACTAGCCCATCCCCCTGCCTGCACCTGCTTCAGAATGCCTGTAAGAAGCATCCTTTTGTGCTATTGCTGCTTCCTGCTTCCTCGTGGTTGGTGGTGTTCTCAACTGCTTAGCATTTTTCCGAAGCGAGAATCTGTAGTCCCAGGAGCTACAGAAAGTATGGGGTCTACTGTAGATGACCAAATAATGGTGGCAATTACCTGTCACATGACTGCTACAGCGAACCTACACTGCACTGAGCTTCTCACAGGGGTCCTTTGTCCTCAACACTCAGTAAAGGTGGTTTACCTTAGAGGCCATCCTTGGGAAGAAGGCCAGGCACAGCGGGGGGAGGGGGGAGGGGGACGACGGTGTCACAGGCTCCATTTCAGATGATGTCACAGCTTTCACCATTGCTATTCAGTGCTCCAGGACACGTAGATCTTAGGAAATCTTTGAGTTCAGAACATCTGCAGTTTGAGAGACATCTTGAAGTCCTGGGTCCTGAGACCCTCCGAGTCCTATAGCTTTGGGTAAAGCCCAGCAAAGCTCAGAGCTTTGGGACGGCATGTCTTGGGCATACGTTGCCCAGGACTGCACGTAGCCCACTCTCTTTATTGAGCAATACCTGAGACCTAGTTTGTCTCTGAGTCTGCCCTTATGATAATTATAAACTCGCTTACGGTGGTTTTCAAGCTGGATACTTTCTGACCCCTGTGGGAAAATCACTGAAACCCTCCTGCTCCTCTCCATCTAACGCACAGACTTATGGATGGGATCTTTGAAGTACACCAACCAGTTGGGCCTCAGTAAGGATAGGAATATAGAGCAGACCATCTCCTCTGGGGTCCACTAGGCACTGCCTGGGACCCCGGCTTTGCCTCTGAGAAGCTGTGTGACATTGGGAACATCTCTAAGGCTGACATCCCAGGTTTCCTCATCGACCTTACACAGTCATCAGGACAGTGAAGCAGATAGAGAAGATTAGAGTAGATTCCTGCATCTCGATAGGTGCTCATGGTGATCTTCATCTCCGCTGTCTAGTTCATATGACAAATGGTTGTTTGGCCAATGATTTTTGCCTGAAAATGCTCTTACTGAACCCAATGCCTCTCCCCTGCCTCAGAGAATAGAAAGTGTATCCCCAGAAAAGCATTTTATTCTCTAAGTGTCTGTGTCTTCATCAGGAAATATACCATAGAGGTATCCAAAGTTTTTGAGCCTTTTTAAGGGTTAAAAAGCCTAACCAAGAACCCCAGGCACTTCATCCTTCCATCAAAAAGGCCACCACCATGTAGGAAGCATTGGCTGTAGGTGGGTTAGCATGCATGGCAATGGTTCACAGGAAGGGTTGCCATAGGAAACCCTTGCATTCCAGCTGCCAATTCTGCAGCCAAGAGTCTGCTGACCTAGGTAACTGCCTAAGTGTATATGTCATATAGGGACAGAACACCCAAGCAGTCCTCAGAGTCAAACTCTGGAGTCCCTAGGCCTCTAAGAAGCTGTGGACCAACAGTGTGTACGGTGACTGTCCACCATCACATGATTCGGGAAAGCTGTCACACCTCATAAAGCCATATGTTTCTTAACTTAAAAACATTTACTGTCAAATGAGGCTTGAGCATAGTCAGAGCATACAACACGGTGATTTTATATGCCTGTATTCAAGTATCATAGGCATCTGATTACAACAGTGAAGGCCATTAATATATCCGGCACTCCCTAATTTGAACCACAACCAAGAATCATTCTGACATTGTTTCTAAATGTGCTTAAAATTTAATAAATGAGATAATTATCATATCTTTTTTCTGTTTAGTTTTTTTTTTAATTACAGAAAGAAAACTTGAAACTATTGAAAAGCTAAAAGGTTAAAGTTAAGACAGACCAGTATTCTAATAGCCAAAGATGGGAGTAAAGGTTCCTAATATTTTAGTATCAGTATGTATATGTGATATGTACGTGTAACATTGTGGACACATGCTGCCGTATACAATGTCAGGCATATCTGTCCCTCCACCATGAGTTAAACTCAGGTCCTCAGGCTTAGCAGCAACTACTTTTATCCCCTAAGCCCAAGGTTTCTGATAGTTCAAATAGGACTTCATACAGATTTATTTTTTAAAAAATTAGAAGGTCCTGCTTGACATAATATGTATTACTGCTTAATGATCTGTGAAATTTCACAGATCTTGGGATGTTTCATTGAAACGTGGTTTTGAGAGATTGTATTGTCTATTCCTGCAGCCTAAAGCTAAACCCCAATTTATTTCCTTCTGTTGCTGCAGCCTCAGGTTGTTCCCAGTGTTCCCCCCACTTTAGCAGCACCAGACAGGGCCAGCCATGGCGCCTCACTCTCTGGAGAGTTACTTACTGGTACTTGTAAAGCCCTTGGTGCATTCAGGCTAAAAACATTGAAACAGAACAATGGAAGTCTGTGCTTGGGCAAATTAAAGCACTGAGTTTCACAAACTGAGAACCTTCTAATTTAATTTGACTCCTTTATTCTGTGAGCACAATGGAGTTGATCTGACTTGAGTCAAAACGGAAGGGTACCTCCCTCTAGCAAGGCCACCTGGAGTCAGTGTCACACTCTGTACCCGGAGCTGCTGCTGGTGGGTAAACAGCCCCACTGTGGAATGATTATATCTGAGATTGTTTATTTATTGACAGCAGATAGATGCCAAAGCCTTCCTGCTTCTGACCCCAGCAGACCTCGTCAAAGTGATGAAGATCAAGCTGGGACCAGCACTGAAGATTTCTAATTCGATCCTGATGTTCAGGAACTCCCAGGACGTCACTGAAGATGGTGGTGTCTCGGGCCAAGAAACCAGGAGATAAACATGCTCCTGAACACCCACCCACACTATTTCTAAATGACTTGTGCCTTTAGAAATGAGCTTGGCAACCATCCATTTAAATTTAATGTCCCCATGACCATCCTCATATTTCATCTGGACCCTTTAAAATGTCTTGTTAGGTGTGTGGCAGACTTGATAAACAATGAAATGCCGATGACTCAGATGCTTAGTTAGGGCCGAGTGTGGGTTTTGATGGCATCTTTCCTGCAGTAAACAGACCGGAGACTCTGTCCATGAGTCTGTCCTCGCCCCCTCGATAAAAACAAAATTCCATTCTGTAAGTGTCAAGTGTCTCAAGTGGTAAAATGCCAGAAAATAAATTCATTAATTAATCATTAATGTGTTCACCAGAAACATATCTGAGCACAGCTCACGTCAATTATCTAGATGTAGTGAGTCTAAAAGATGGCAGCCTGGTACTTTCAAAAAGACTCCTGAGGTTTCTGGACCCTTGGCTCAGGAAAGGATGGACCTTTTCAAAGTGCTAATAAGCGCATTGTCTTCATGATCCTCGGTTTTATTCCTTTTACTGTCTTGGTTATGGTTCCAAGGTGCCCTTCAGCCCACCTGAAGAAGTGTGCCTGGAAGCAACTCAAGAGTAGTGGGCATTTCAGGAAACAGGTGAGATCCTCAGAGGACCTGCCCCAGGGCTGTCTCGGGAGCTGGTTCTAACAGTGGCACTAGCCCAAGACGGGCCTGCGTGACATTGCTCCTGTTCCAACTCTAATGAAACAAGCTCCAGAATGGACTCCTCCTCATGATGATGCTGAAGAAATGCTTCAGGTCCTGGCTCCGTCTCTCCAGAGGTGCGGCAGCAGGACAGGAGACCTCCAGAGAGGTGCTCAGAATCTTAGGCTTCAGTGATATTTTAGAGGTCAGTGTGTCTGAGACTGGAGTTGTGGACAGACCACTTCATAAATATAAAAAAGGGGAACCCAGGTCTACAACGGTTTCTGCTCTTTCACATAACAGCAACTCCAACTGTCCCCCTAAAGCCAAGACTCATTCTTTAGAGACAGGAACCAACGAGGAAGCCACGAGAAAGAAGCAGACCTGACAATATCCTTCTGCTACATTAATAACATCTCGGTTTAACAAAGTCAATTCTGCTTAGCGCATTTCTCTAACTTAAGGTCACTGAAGAAGAAAAGAACTTGAAACCGTATATATTGCATTCTTTAAATGCTTACCTAAACATAAATTTAATATACTATTAGGTGATGTAAACTTGTTTCTGTGATGTTTTGTTTCTCCCTTTTTTTGTAGCTTTCCATATGCAATATAAATTCCTGCTTCTACTGTTAAAGTTTTAATATATTTTAAATGTTAATAAACATGTAAAAAGTAGCCTCTCCCTGTCTTACCGGATGTGTGGTCATAGCCTGTACCTGCCTTACAGTCAGGGGGTCTGTTTTTCCTCAGCCATAGAAGAACAGAAGAAATTGTGTGCATTCACCAGCAGAGAAACTTGCTGGTCTTGGCTGCTGTGTTCTCTTAGGGAGACAGTTAATATATTAACAGTGTGAGAGACTAAGTTGGAAAGCTTTTTATTTAATACAGCCTTTAAATTGCTCATTTTATAGAAGATTGTGCCCAGAATAGAACCAATGACACCAAGCAGAGTTGGAGCTGAACATGTGTCCTGGAAGCCAGTGTGATCAGGTCTAGATAGATCTACTTTTATCTATATTCCCAATCTCAGCATATCCACAAAGGAAACTCATGTCTCTCCACCTGAGAAAATGCCACCACTAAAGTAGTGAACCGAGCCATGAAGTGAAAGTCGATCACCTGAGTATGCCTGCGTCTACTGTGTAAATTCTCCTAGCACCACACCATCACTGGGCTAGAAGGAGATGCACACAGCCAGTTCTCACCTGCAACTCTCTGCAGGTTGAGCATTCTCCAGGTACTCTAGAATCCAGCCCTGTTCACCCTTTAATGTCTCATGCTGGTCTTCACAGTTCACTGTGCTCTTATTGGTGGGCATCCCCACCATTGTGCATCTTGTTTCACAGCTGAGCTCAGCATCTCAGTAGTTTTTCCTTGACACTTGCACTATAGGCAAAGCCACAGCAACCAGTAGCTCCTTTTCTATAATATGTCACTCTTCAGCGGCATTGCCACATCTTTAACTCTTCCCGCCTCCCTAGAAGAGGTGGAGACAGCCCTTGACAGCCATGTTTATTGCTGGCTCCCTCTGCTTAATGTGATACCTGGCTCATAGTGGGCGTACAGCTACATGCTGTCGATGAATGAAGCAAGACAATCAAACATAAACCCCAGCTTTCCAACCACATGGATGGGTGCAAAACTCTGTAAAGTGGAAAATGGTACCTACATGGGGAATGTGTTTCTAATTTTGATTTGGAGAATGTATGTATGTGCATGTATAGATGTAAGCAACACCACACAAATAAGATGTTGGTATCTGAAAGCAGCATGTGTGTCTGAAAGACGACAGCTATTTATTCACATTGTCAGTGAATAAACCTAACTGCAGAAGACTGTAAGTTGTTTCCATTTAAGGCAGGTTTTCCTCCATGCCCACATCCCCACATTCTGCCTCCAGAATGGCCTTTAATATTAAAAGCAGCAATGTTTACCCTACCAAGAGAATTCCCAACAAGGTTTCAGGTGTGACACAGGATCCAGAAAACCACAGGTGTGGGGACAATTACCTACAGTCTCTCCTCTGACTTCTCACCTAGGATCTGCCTTTGAGTCAGCAGTCAGCAAGAAAACAGCAAGACTGCCAACAGGACTCCAAGAAACACAAACATCTATGTTATTAGAAAGAGTTTCCCCCCACAGGATTTGTACAACATAGCCCATGTCCACGTAGTGATGCTAGGAAGTATATCATTAGCCAGAATCCTAAGGGAGCTGAGAACTTCTCACATAGTACTCCAGAGTGGCTACAATTTTAGATAACTTTTGGAAAAATAAATTTCCCACTTACAAAAACACTAGGACATGGAAAAATAAACCTATTCTTAAAATTTTCTGCACACCTCCCCTCATTGGATTAGATACCTGACCTTATATAACCCTCAACATAAAAAGACTCTCCCAGGATGACAGCCTCAGAGATGGACTCCATGATAGCATGTGTCTCCAAGGATTGCTATCTCTCTCTTGCTAAATGATGACTTTCAAGCATTCTGGGATTTCTAAGACAACGCAGCCTTGTCTAGAATTCCCCCCAATCTTCTGAGTCCAAATTAGGGTCACTAAAGTACAGTAAGAGCAGCTGGGTTTGAATGGGGTCCTACACCTTGAAACATTTGCTTGTTCTCAAATTGTATCTTAACCTTCCAGCCAACAAACAAGTTTTCACATTCATTCATTTGACTCTTTTCTTCCATAGTGTCTTAGGAAATTTTTCATTTGTTGATGCAGCTCCTAGAGGGAACTGACAAATATTATTTTACATGTGAAATGTTCCTATGAATATATTCTTAATAGTGTAAGAATATGTTCTTCATGAATATACTCTTATAAATCTATTCCTCTTAAAACCTCTTATAAATATATGCATGAAGAACATGTTTGTTAATAGATTCTTGAATATTCAAAATCCTTATAAATATATTCTTCCTATGAATACATTTATTAATGAATAATATATTAAGAAAAAATCTCTTTTCAAAAATCTTTTCTTGTTATGTGCCCTCAGATTCCATTTCTCTAAGTCCTCCAGTTTCCAGTTGGAATAGAAAATCGGGGCCACTTAACTCCTTAAAATAATATGGCTAAGACCAAATAAGCATTGTTCAGCTCAAACTTAAGATTGAAACAAATAAATTTGGTGACTGAATTGCTGGGTCAATGGTGATCAGCAATTACAGTTCTCAATAAAACCATCTGCCTCTGAGGATTTATACCACATGGAGTATGGGAGATTTTAATGAAGTGACCAGTCAGATATACTCCTGCTGTCAGAGCTGATTGTCGCAGAAGGATGTCTATGGAACCCAGGGGACATCCAGATGGTAGTGAAGATATGACCCATAGAGGAAAGGATAATAGCAGAGCAGAAAGCTGTGCATATTGACACCAGACATTCTTCTTCTTGGGAACCAAGATGGATTGAGGGGCTGTACTACTGTGTCTGCCATAAAGGAAAAGAGGACAGGGGAAGAACTGGAGTGAGACAGTCTAAGAACAGTCACAGAAATAGGAATAGAAAGGGGGGAAAGTGTGAGAAATGATGGTTTAAAACATTGAGATAGCTTACTTCTCTCCAAATGGTTCTGTTTCGTGAGATCAAGCTAGTTGTTGTGTGCTATTTTGCTCTCGAGGACCACCCATCCTTTTGCTCTTTCCTTCATCTTGAAATTAGGTTCTGTTCCCTTTGATGTAGGAAGCTTGGCATCAAAGCAAATTGATTCATGGAGAACAGAGTGGTAAGAAATCGCAGGTTAAACCCAGACGTTTTGAGGCAGAGTGAACTGTAATCTTTGCACTTCGGCTAAGAGCAAATGTGCAGAATACACATGGGTACCATCTGAAATACAGGAGCCTCTTTATGTTGTGAAATTCTGGGATCTATAAGGTTTTCCATTGGGAAAAATCATCAAGAGTTATTGGCTAGCACTAGCTCAATGTCATAGGTTTAAATTTGGGGAGAGGGGAGGGATGTATTCATCAGGCCCTTATCTGTATCAGCCAGAAGAACACAGACTGGCTAATTCAGAAGGCACAGGCAGTTGTTTCCCAGTTTCTGAAAGTGAAGCATCCAAGATCATGGACCATACTGGCACAGGGTGAAGGCCTTCCCACAGCTGAAGACAGAAGGACAGACAGCAAAAGACAGCCATGCTCCACTTTACAGCACTTCTGCACCAGGGTGGTGGCATTTGGTCATGAGGTCTGGGCTAGAAACTTAATCACCACTTCATAGGCCCCACCTGCAGTGCTGCCCGGTGGGTGATTGAGGGCCCAACACATGTGATACATTTGAACTGTTCGCTATGGAGGATGCAGAAATCCACTTATCAGCTGGCCTTATAAGTAAGTGTAAGCAAGTGATAAATGGGCTGAGAAAGAAATCAAGAGAAACATCACCCTCCACAATAGCCACAAATAGCATAAAAATCTCAGAGTAACTCTAACCAAACAAGTGGAAGACCTGTATGACAAAAACTTTAAATCCTTGAAGAAAAAAAAAATTGAAGAAGACACCAGAAGAGTAAAAATAGATCCATATCTATTGTCATGCACAAAACTTAAGTCCAAATGGATCAAAGACCTCAACACAAAGCCAACCACACTGAGCCTCATAGAAGAGAAAGTGGAAAGTACACTTGAATGCTTTGGCACAGGAGACCACTTCCTAAATATAAGCCCAGTAGGACAGACACTGAGAGAAGCAATTAATAAATGGGACCTCCTGAACTGAGAAGCTTCTGTAAAGCAAAGGACACTGTCAACAAGACAAAATGGCAGCCTACATAATGGGAAAAGATCTTCACCAACCACACATCAGACAGAGAGGTGATCTCCAAAATATACAAAGAACTCAAGAAATTGGTTATTAAAAGAACAAATAATCCAATAAAAAATGGGATACAAACCTAAACAGAGAACTCTCAACAAATGAATCTAAAATGTCTGAAAGACACTTAAGAAAAAGTTCAATATCTTTAGCCATCAGAGAAATGCAAATCAAAACAATTCTGATATTCCATCTTATGCCTGTCAGAACAGCCAAGATCAAAAACACTGATGACAGCTTATTCTAGAGAGGATGTGGGGTAAAGGGAACACTCCTGCATTGCTGGTGGGAGTACAAACTGGTACTTAGATGTCAGTATGACAATTTCTTAGAAAATTAGGAAACAACCTTCCTCAAGACCCAGTAAGACCACTTTTGGGTATATACCCAAAGGATGCTCAATCATACCACAAGGACATGTGCTCAACTTTGTTCATAATAGCATTGTTTGTCATAGCCAGAACTTGGAAACAACCTAAATACCCCTCAAATACAGAATGAATAAGGAAAATGTGGTACATTTACACAATGGATCACTACACAGCAGAAAAAAACATAATGACATCTTGAAATTTGCAGGCAAATGGATGGATCTAGAAAACATCACATTGAGTGAGGTANCTGAAAGACACTTAAGAAAAAGTTCAATATCTTTAGCCATCAGAGAAATGCAAATCAAAACAATTCTGATATTCCATCTTATGCCTGTCAGAACAGCCAAGATCAAAAACACTGATGACAGCTTATTCTAGAGAGGATGTGGGGTAAAGGGAACACTCCTGCATTGCTGGTGGGAGTACAAACTGGTACTTAGATGTCAGTATGACAATTTCTTAGAAAATTAGGAAACAACCTTCCTCAAGACCCAGTAAGACCACTTTTGGGTATATACCCAAAGGATGCTCAATCATACCACAAGGACATGTGCTCAACTTTGTTCATAATAGCATTGTTTGTCATAGCCAGAACTTGGAAACAACCTAAATACCCCTCAAATACAGAATGAATAAGGAAAATGTGGTACATTTACACAATGGATCACTACACAGCAGAAAAAAACATAATGACATCTTGAAATTTGCAGGCAAATGGATGGATCTAGAAAACATCACATTGAGTGAGGTAACCCAGACACAGCAAGACAAATATGTACTCACTCATAAGCGGCTTTTATACATAAAGCAAAGAAAACCAGCCTACAATTCACAACCCCAGAAAACCTAGATAACAAAGAGGCATCTAAGAGAGACCTACATGGATCTAATATGCATGGAAAGTAGAAAAAGACAAGATCTCCTGAGTAAACTGGGAGCGTGGGGACCATGGGAGAGAGTAGCATGGAAGGGGATAGGGAGGGGTGGGGAGCAGAGAAAAATATACAGCTCAATAAAAACAATAAAAAAATAAGTGGATAAAAACAAGTATGGCCCAGGAATCTGTAGGAAATGTTGCCTCTGTGAAGAATTGTGGCACGTGGGAAGAGGATCTTCTCTGCAGTTCTGTTCAAAGAGAAAAGATTAGCGGTGTGATTTCTCCAAGAAGAAGCAATTGACAATGCAATTGGCCTCTTATTGCCAACAGAAATGGTGGCCAAGCAGTAAGGCACTTCAAAGTGTCTAACTGAAGGAGAATTCAGGAAGGTGAGTTGGTATTGGTTACTGAATTTTTAAATTTTTCAGTTTTTGGTCATCCTCCAGCACAGCCAACATTTCCCCCTTTCCATTGGCTGGTTTGACTTTTAAGAATCCACTTGTCCCTGCAGAATGTAAAAAATGGCAATTCTACCAAAGGCAATCTATAAGTTCAATGGAATCCCCATTAAAATCCCAACAAAATTCTTCACA
>LOEQ01007132.1:44201-66077 GCA_001685075.1 Bramus lutescens | reverse complement strand
TAGAGCCTAGGGTTCTCTCTTTTGAGAATTTTCATTTTCATTTTATTGTCATCTCAAGATTATTTGCAAAAAAAATCCTCCTGTCAATTACATCACTAGTCAGAACTCTAAGGCCCCATATCCAAGTATAACCTGCTATTTGTCGACACACATCATGACCTTGGCAAAGGTCCAGATATCCTTGCTACACATGCCCTATTGAGGAAAGAAAGACGTTTATGGGCTAAGGGTCATTGTGAAGATGTGAAAGAATGAGACAATATGAAAAGTGAGAGGTCCCCATCTACTTTCCTCATGAAGTGACCATGCGATTATCCAGTGACTTTCCAGGTAGTCACAGAGATGAGAGAAACACTCATGTGATTTGAACAGAAAAACTCCCCACCCCAGGCTCATGCTTTCGTGAACTGCTTTCCATCTGGTGGTGGGATTTCCATCATTTTGGAAACTTAAGGAAGTGGGACATTCTTAGAGAAAATAGTCCCTGGCAGTGGGTCATTGGAAAGTTTGTTTTTGCCTCTGTCTTTCTTAATTCTCTCTTCTTTCCTTCTCCCCACACTTCATGTCCACCAAGAGGTAAAATTCTCCTCTACCACATCACTCCTAAGTGCAGGATTTCTGCCTGAGTGCCTCGGGGAGGAAACAGTGAACTGAACCTCCTAACACTATGAGTCCACATGAACCTTTCCTTTCCTTAAGTTGCCTCTGTCAGGCAATTTGTCATAGCCATGAGAAAAGTCACTGAGACAGAGTCATCAGCTACTCTGTCTCCTACTTGTTTGGGGTCCCTCCTTTCTCCCAGTGCGGTTTTACTTCTTTCAAGTTTTCTTCAAGACCCTCGGGGTCTCTGAGTTGAAATCTCACAACTGATTACCTCTAACTTATGCATACTGACTTGTTCTGTATTTCTGAAGAAGCATATGAAATATGAATTTACTGATTTCTCCTTTACCTTCAAATGAAACTGGGAACCTCAAAATGTCTCTAATTTGTCATTCAAGGTTTATCAAGTTAATGGTTTCGGAGGCTGGGAAGTCTGACATCTGCATGGTGCCTGATAAGGGTCTTTCCACTGTCTCACCTCATGGCAGAGGGTGCCACATGGAGAGATGGATGGAGCAGGCCTCTCCTTTCTGTGAAACCACTAACACTGTCTTGAGGCCTGACTTTCACAACCTCACCTAAGCCTAATTTCCCTGCGAAGTCCCCACATCCTTGATGTGAGCTTAGAGATGAAAGTCAACATGAGTTTCTGTGGAAATGAACACTCAAACCACAGTTATATTCCTAGAGGATTTCCGTAAAGCTTCACTGAAATGCAGCTTCTGTCTTTGTCTTCTGGCGTCTGTAAGAAATCCTTAAGAAAAAAAATCAGTTAGAAATTCATAATTTGAATTTTGTATTTGTGTATATGTGTGTGTGCATATGAATTTTGATTCTACAATCTGGGAAGACTAATGGTAAAAATGAAAATAAGTCAACCACCATACAGCTAGATTACCTGCTGTTACCTAAGTTTTTTTTATCTAACTTTTCACACCTATATGAACTTCCTTCCAGATTATACACATCTTATAATTTGATCCTATACAAGAGATTATGCATCTAGTATATTGCCATAAAGCCATTTCTTATACTTAATAAATAATCATTAATTTTATTATTTCTTGTTTGACAAAACCATTTTAAATTGGCATCTCAAGAAACAATACAATGCACGGGAGACGAGGGTATCCAAGGGATGGTGCAGCTTAAATGTGTTTTTGTTCATTCTGGAAGAAAAGGCTTAGTGTTCAGTATGGTGCCAAGAAGAAGGTAAATGTCTTCAATTATTGTGTGTGGTGAGGGTCATTGCTTTCAGTCAAACTCTACAGGCCAACAAAGCCATCCCTGGGATGATCCTGACATCCTAAGAAGAGAAAGTGGTCTAGGAGGATTCTGCTTTAGGACTGGGTTGTAACATCTTTAACAGCTAGAATTTCAGGGAGAAAAAAAGCCATGTCCTGTTCTCCACATCTGCCAGTTACCATGGTATAAATACTCTGTGGCTCACCCCATGCTACTTGAGTGACCTGGAACACTGAACATGGAGCAGGAAAAAGAATCCCCAAAGCAGCTCTTGGGATCAGTTGGGGCCTTTGGCACACACTGCTGATTCAGAATGTCTCTTTGTGGACATCCATGGAACGAGCCTGCAAACATCAAAGGAAAATTGTTGGAATGGTTTTGTGTGTGTGTGTGTGTGTGTGTGTGTGTGTGCATGTGTGCATGCATGTGTTGTTTTCAGATGCAAAGACTGAGCCTCAGAGCAGTTAATATGAAGCACCAGGAACTATTTTAAAATATTATTGAAAAATATAGAAAACAACTACAAAACCAGTCAACTGCTTAATAAAATAAATCCATGTACAGTATAATATTTGCAAATTGGCTGAACTTAAATTCTGACAGACTGGTATATCTGGGGACTAAGAACACCAAAACTATATGTCATTTGGGCTGGAGAGATGGCTCAGGGTTTAAGAGAACTGGCTGCTCTTCCAGAGTACTCGGGTTCAGTTCCCAGCACTCACATGAACTCACAACTGTCGATAACTCCAGTTTCAGGGGATCCAACACCCTCACACAGACATACATGTAGGCAAAACAAACACCAATGCACATGAAAATAAAAATAAATTAAACATATATGACCTTATAGGTCATTCCACCAGCTTAGTTTGAGGCAGGAGAATAAAGACTGGGCCATGTCAGTCATCTGGAGGTTTCTCCTCTGCGGCCCAAATCCTTTTGCTACCCTTAGCCCACTAGAATTCTTTTCGCACCTTGTGTCCTCCAGGACCTCATGAAATCTGTGGAGATGGTAGCCCCCAAACTTATAACAAGCCTAAAACATTTGATAATTCACTTCAAATCAGTGTTGCTGTGTTTTAAATCAGAATCCTTCTGCTGTGTGAATTGTAACCCTTATGCTTCTGTATACATATGTGTGCTTATGAAAGCATGTACCTGTACACCAGCACCCGTTGCCCCTTTCCCTCCAACCTAATTCTGTCTCTATCACAGAAGGAGGCATGATAAGAATGATTCTTATTAAAAAAAAAAAGCCAGTTAATGAATGGAAGACACCTACTCTGTGAGAATATAGGACCCTTCTTGTTAAGAATTAAGCACAATATTCATTCAGTGCATAGAAAAACTTCTCTGTTTGGCTGTATGCATCATGTGATGGAAATTATCAAATACCTTCTCCCGCTAGGAAAAGGCCAAAGGTCAATGACTTCCACCATCCGAAAGATGAGATTTGTGCTTTGCATTGCTGTGTAAGCTCACTTCCAATGGTCTCTCCTACACTGACCCTAGAACGTCTGTCTTTGACCTAGAGTTTGTGAAACCCTCAGAATATAGAGTCCTTTAAGAGAGGATTCAGTCTCCGAGCTCTGGATGAAGAATTAATGAGCATCGGCTACAATAGCAAGAGGTCTTATGCTGTTTGGACGGTAACAAAATGCTTTATCAAGGGTCGGAATTCATCAGTCACAGTGCTGGAGGTGAGGAATTCCAGAGTCAAGGTGCTGGTGAGTTCTGTGGCTGGAAAGGGTCAGCTTCCCAGAGTCAGTCTCTCTGCCTCTCTACTGTCTGCATTTCCAGGACAAGGTAGCCCTCTGGGGTACCTCTTGTGGGGAAATAATCCCACACACAAGATTCCCAGCTTTGTGACCAGGTCACCATGACAGCTGGAAGCACATCTCCTGGCAAATACACACATTCGGATTATAACAAGGTGATAAGGAAGATCTACAATTCACAGACGTTGATTGCACATCCATTGAAGGGCATAAGAAGCATCAATCATCTGCCACCAAAATAATTTAAAGCAACTGCCATTGTGGTGCAGGGAGGAATAGATAGACACACTACAGAAGAGTTTTGTTGACTTCCCTTAATTCTAAGCACAGAGGGTTGAGAACATACATACAAAAAAATTTCTTATGGGCAATTTTAACTCTGTATCTCATTGCGTAGCTGGATCCTTTGTCTACATTAATTTTTTTCAGCATAGGTGATCTGTATGTGAAATCACTCTACTTTCAAAAAAATTTCTTGTGAGCATAATCTTTGCAGCATCAAGGGAATGCTTAGCTAAAATTCATTATGTTTTATTAGATTGAATAAAAATATAAGCAGTCATTTATAAATGCTAAGCAAGCCTTTCCTTCCACTTTAATTTCCATATCATAAAGTTCATGATCACTATAGCTTCTTATGATTATAGATATTGCTATTTTCTTCAATTAATGTTTTTGTCCATAAATTCTATCTTACACCACATTGATGTTACTATACCAGCTACATTTAAAATTTTGGCTTGTAAATATTCATCTAACATAACTTTCTTTTTTTATTTTAATTACATAATTAATCTATGTAATTAAATTTGATGTATCATTTTTAATATGGGAAGTTGAATCTAGAATCTGTGTATACACCCAAGGTAGGAAAACTCTCTACCACTGACCTACATCGCCAGTTTTTATTTTTTACTATTATTTCAGTAACTCTGTCATAAGCCAATATGAAGATGTATCCCATAATTGTAATCACGCTTATATTTGAACTTGTATTGATATTTGCAGTTTTTCCTAAAATCTATTTCTTCTCTTTATTTCATAAAATAGATTTTGATATTATTTTTCCTGCCTCCAATGCAAATTGACATAAAAAACAATCCTGTAAGCAAAACACACCAAGCAATGCATGGAGTCCATTTTGTGTTGGCTATGGACTCCAGCTGCCCTGAGCATGGGGCCCTGAAGGGCTTGATGTATCCAGTGACACTTCACTGTAGAAAATCAATTCTCCCTTTCTAAGCAGGTATCATTCACAGAAAGCCACTAGGAAGGAGTGGGTCTTTGTGTTCACTTCCAGTTGCCAATGCTGGGACTGTCTGATTTAACTCTGAATATCCTGTGTTTGCTGCCACCGTCTCTGTGTGGATCAATCTCGTTGTATCTAGATGGCACTGCTTCCTTGGAGTCACCCACCATCTCTGGCTCTTATGACCTTTCTGCCTACTCTTCCACATAGGTCTCCTGAGCCTGGAGTGCAGGGATTCGATGAAGACATTCCATTTAGGGTCACATGCTCCAAAGTCTCAAGCTCTCTGCACGTTGTCCAGTTGTCGGTCTCTGTATAGTGATGAAGGGCAGGCTGTGTCCCGCCATCTGGCTAGCTTATACCCCGAGATAACAACACGGAAATTGTATTAATTTAAACACTGCCTGGCCCATTGTTTCCAGCCCCTTATTGGCTAACTGTCACATGTTAGTTTAACCCCTCTCCATTAGTGTGTATTGCCACTTGACTGTGGCTTACCGGCATGAGTCTAACCAGTGTCCATCTCGGAGAGGAGAGCCATGGCATCTACCACACTGCCTTCTTCCTCCCAGAATTCTGTTCTGTCTTCCCCGCCTAAGTTCTGCCCTATCAAAAGGCCTAGGCAGTTTCTTTATTTGACCAATGAAANGCCATGGCATCTACCACACTGCCTTCTTCCTCCCAGAATTCTGTTCTGTCTTCCCCGCCTAAGTTCTGCCCTATCAAAAGGCCTAGGCAGTTTCTTTATTTGACCAATGAAAGCAACACATAGAAAGAAGACCCTCCTACACCATCTCTGTGTTGATTCACAGCTACTGCAAGGATAATCTTCCCTGATGAGGGCTGAACAAGCTGCGGCTCTATGGGCATAGCAGACGGCATGATGAGTCACTTTTCTGGTCTGGTCATTTAGCAGGAGTTTGAGGTTTTTCCTAGGCCCACGACCTCTTCTCGGGCTCTTGGCCACTTCAGCAGTGTCCAGTATGAGTTATATCTCATGGAGTAGGCCTTAAATTCAATCAGAAAGTGGTTGATTATGCCCATAATTGTGTAACTATTGAACCAGTGCGTCTTGCTGCTGTTTTAGGCCACAGGGTTTGTAGGTGGGTGATACTGAAAATTACTTATAAATACTGTTTTGTCTAGGTTACACATTACCTTTCTTCTTGACGAGGTACAACACTTTCATTTTTATTTGTTATTCGTGTGTATGCGAGAGAGACAACTGGGTTGTTAAGCATGCACACAACACCACATGAGTGTAGCAGTCAGAGGACAACCCTCCGAGTGTGTCTTCTTCTTCCACCATAGGTTCCAAGGATCAAACTCAGGTTGCCATGTGTACACAGCAAGCATTTTACCTCCAGAACCATCTCCCCAAGCCCCCAGTGAGACAACTTTCAATGAAATCGTGTGCTGTTGGCACAGTCTGAAAATGTTGCTGTTTTCATTCAGGCTTGAAAGACAGTTTAGAAGGATATCAAGCTCAAAGTTGAAGTTATTTCCATTAATGTGCCAGAGTTTTTAGTATGTTGTTTCCTGCCCTCTATTATGGGTGGAAAATATCTCTCTGACTACTATATCTTTGCCAATAATATTATTTTATTCCACTAGGCCCCATGGTTTTCTTGTTGCTTCTGGCAGTCTGCATTTGCACGCCGATATCTCCTGCCACAGATGTTTATGCTGCCTCTACTGGTGTTTGGTGGGTGCTTTTGTCCGCCCTGCTTCTGAAACTCTCATTTTTGCTTACTGCTGCATCCTAGGGTAATTCTGTCACAACGTTCTTCATTTCTTTTCTTTCATGCCTAACTTAGAATTTCACTTTTTATTGCTTTTAAAGTGAAATTTACTGCTTTTTCGTGAAATCTGACTTCCAGTGCTCACACTGACTTTTTTCTATATCTATATACTCTTGTTTTGTGTCTTCATGTTTTGGCCTCATGATTTCAATTCTTTTATGACTATCGTGTGGGCAGTTCTGTTTGCCTATTCTAAACATATCTACGTTAATGCATTTCTAAGACCAGTAGAATATTTTAACCTCTGGAATTAGCTTGTCTGTTCTCTTTTCTTTCTTAACATCAAATGTCTCTGAATTTTACAAAACCAAAAACTTTTTAGCACAATGAATCCCAGAAGATTTCCTTGAGGTGTTCAGTTTGGTTGTTTTGGTTAGACTTTTCCCTCCCCATGAGCCCTGAATTCCCCCACCTATAACTTTTCGGACCACACAGCAGGCCCATAGTGTTGTCTTGATCTCTGCGCAGTAATTTGTGCCAGCATTACTTTCCCAGTCAATAGGTGATATCATGTCTCCCTGTTGCTCCACTGCCCGTGCATCTGCCATGGTCTACACATTTCTGCAAACTGTAACATATCCATTGAAACTTTTCAGAGCCTTGTCTCCTAAGAAATGGTTTAGTATACTCCCCAGTCCCAGCTTACATCACTAAGCCTGGCTCAAGGCCCCATCTCCAGTGGGAAATTCTTGTCTCTAGTATCCTGATGGTCCCAGGCTATCTGCCCCCACCTGCTCCTGTCTCAAGCATCTGCAGTCCCACCTCGGGCCTCCAAGCTATTTTACATTGCCATTGTCTTTCCTCCTAATCTAGAGAAATGTTATGACAATTGCAGGGTTTTTCCCATTGTGTGTCTATCTCTCATGCATGCATGGAGTGTAGAGAAACTCCATAGGGTAAGCACACTGTTCTGCCCATTCACGGTCAATGGTAAACGTTCACTAAAGACTACATCAAACGCCTGAAGTGTACACAATTTACCTCACTTAATTCTAAAAGTATTCATGACACACGTGTTGCTCCGAATCTCCATTTTAAGGAGTAATTAGCACTTTTAGAATTTAAATAACCTTTTAAGTGATAAATGTTCTAGCCAAAAAAAAAAAAATTGCGAGAATATGAATCAAGGTCTGCCTGACTACAAAGCCAAGAGTCTTGGCCTTGATAATAGTAAACACAAGGCATTCAGTCTTTCCTGATAACCTGTAGCCACTGACTTCATGATCTGCAGGACTTAGAGGGGAGCTGTGGACAGGGACTCCAGTACCGGCTGCTAGATAGAGCACTTCTCCTACTGGTCCTAATGAGCCTGGGAAGTCACTCACAGAGGCCACCTCTACATCCCCTATAAAGTGCCAATAACAATCATTTCTCTCCAAATTCCTTATGAAGATTTTAAAAAGTCCCTAAAATAACGTTTTAAAAGTCTAAGATTATGTATGTGCATACATATTTATACATGCATAGTATGATTTTAAGCTGCTTTCTTCTTACGCTCTTCTCCCTGACGCTGTTGCCTGCTGCCGGCCCACGCTGGAGCATCCTCGCTGGTTCTCTGCCCACTCATGAAACCTCCTGAGATCTTGGTGAGGTTTATCCTTGTCAGCCTGACATTTCACTTCCATATTTAATTCTGGCGATCTCACTGTGTACTCTCCAACTCAAATAACTTAGAAAACCATTAAATCATCTCTTAATATGTTTCCCATCTGGAGACAAAATCTTTCCATCTACTCTTGGTTTCTTATTAAGGCAATTTTTTATTTATAGCAAAACAAATACTTCTCCCACATTACGCCTTAACTGGTGGCAAATGTCTTGGCTATTTGGAAGCTTTTCCTTCCTGGAATGAGTGAGAACGTCATCATCTAATGGCAATGCAGATTTCAGAGTTTGTCCCCATGGTCCTGTTCATACTAGTGACCTGACTAGGTCGGGTACCTATAGCCAGCATTCTTGAGTCAATTTTCTCGTTATGTTGTGAAAATAATGCATCCATCTTAAGGGAAGGATGCATGGTTTTCATCTGATCAGACATACCAATTCCTATACAGTGTCGACACACAGCAGGTCCCTGATAATTAGAAATTATCCTATTGTAATGCAAATCCCACAGATGCTTATTTGCAACAAACATCTGAGAAAGCATCCAGACCTCACGGATCATACTTCAGTGAGGCAGACAACTTACTTCCTTTTCACATTTATTGTGCTGTTAGGGGGAATAAGGCAGAAGCCACACACAGTGTCTAAGCCAGTCCATGGTGATGACTCACTGCAAACCCAGCAAAGATGTAGAGTTCACTTCTCATGTAAGCAACAGTTCATTCCCCAGTCCGCTGGTGCTTTCCGGGGTGGGCGGGGCATGCAGAGTCCTGAAGAATGATAGTGATTTTGATTCGAATCCTTCAGAAGTGTCCACTCCAAATCCCAAGTCAGTCAGAGTCATCCATTGCGAACCATGAGCAAACTGTTTCTGTGACTCAGTGGTGGCTGGGGTGTGCTGTCTGCTCAAATGCAAATTTATTGAGAGATAACTCGCTCATTTCATTTGGGGGTGATATTCATTTAGAATTGCTTTCTAACCTGTTAGCACATGTGTGTGTGTATATATATACATATATACATGCATATATACAGGAATGTGTGTGTGTGTGTGTGTGTGTGTGTGTGTGTGTACAGGGCAGTAAAATTTCAACTCAAATAGAATGTTTAGGAAAAATTCTGGCCTGGGCTTTCGTAGGCAAATAAATAAATAGATTTTGTGTGTGTGTGTCTGTGTGTGTATGTTTCTGTGTGTTTGTGTGTGTCTGTATGTGTGTGTCTGTGTATATGTCTGTATGTGTGTCTGTGTGTGTCTATTTGTGTTTGTGTGTGTCTGTCCCTGTGTGTGTCTGTGTGTTTGTGTCTGTGTGTGTGTCTCTCTCTGTGTGTGTCTGTATGTGTGTCTGTGTGTGTCTATTTGTGTTTTTGTGTGTCTCTGTGTGTCTGTGTGTTTGTGTCTATGTGTGTCTGTGTTTGTGTGTCTGCATGTATATGTCTGTGTGTGTCTGTGTGTGTGTCTGTATGTGTGGCTATGTGTGTGTCTATTTGTGTTTATGTATGTGTGTCTGTGTGTGTGCGTGTTTATGTGTGTTTGCGTGTGTCTTTGTGTGTCTGTGCGTGTTTGTCTGTGTCTGTGTGTGTATGTAGAGTGTGTAGAGTGTAAGGGAAGAGAGCAGCAAGCAACAGAATCTTGTTACCATCTTCTTTAGCCTTTTAAAGAGGTATCTCTTCCCGCTACAAATGAGCTGCCTCACTATGTAATGAACTATCAATTTCAAGAAAATAGCAACATAATCTAATTTTCGGTGCTGATGGATAATGATTCAACTCAGACTCTAATCAACATGTAAGCTTCATTTTGCACA
Source organism: Bramus lutescens (assembly GCA_001685075.1). Lineage (NCBI taxonomy): Eukaryota > Metazoa > Chordata > Mammalia > Rodentia > Cricetidae > Bramus > Bramus lutescens. The sequence continues at coordinate 55,987 of LOEQ01007132.1, read as the reverse complement.
GAAGCTGTGGTCTTCCCTTTCAGTTTTAATTTACTAACTGTGGATTTCCAGAAATTTGCACAGATTGCTATTATTGCTATAAGACAAATTCTGTCTTCTGTCTTCCTAGAGGAGAGACATTCTGGTTGTGGCTGCTGCTCCCAGAGCTGTCTCAGTTTATTTGGTTAGTAGTAAGTAGATTTCTCTCTGAGTCTCTGACTCACATCTCCCCAGAACACAAAACATAAATCTCCTTTTCTTTTTGTCAGGAGACTGACATTCTCATATAACATTTCATAATAATCTCTTCGAAGGGCACATTGAAAATATATGAAATGTATATGTAAGAGGTGTTGAGAACTAGAGATAAGATAAGCCTTGAGCTAATAAACTGGTTTAATAAAGAGCCAAGATAGCTCAAGGAATCAAAATTCAGACTATAGCCTAGGATGAAGTCCCTTCCTCTCATCTAATATTTTGGACTTTCTATTTTCAGGTTCCGCCTTGGGGAACAATCTTTAATATCAGATTGCTTCAAACCTATTTTTAAATTTCCCACTTAACTTAAAATGGGTTATTAGAAATAAGTAGCATCAAATGTAAACTACAATGACTTAATATCTGTTGTAGGAGCCATTTCTAATTCTTGGGCACAGAACAATAGCTAAAGCCACAAATAACTTCTCAGCAGGCTAACAGCATCTCCTCATCTCTTAGTGGCACTTTTTATGTCTGTGATACTCCCAATGGTTAACCAGCCACACAATAAGGGGCTTTCTTCAATGAAACTAAAGTTAGGTTTTGATTAATTCATTCACAGGTATGAATTTTGTAAAACTAAAATGGAAACTGTTCTGCTATTGATGTTCAGTCTTGAAAATGTTCTAAACTCCCAATAAAGACATGTACCACAGTAGATAGAAGAGATGGCTTCCCAGTTAAATATTACCTTCAACCTAACACCAACAACCTTCCATATTAGGCTTTACTAAAATGAGTCCTTCACTGCTCCCTTCCCATCCACAACTCCCTGCAAGCTTGTAAGAGTCAGAGCCCAGATCTCATTGTGTGTATGACACGCTGTAAGAACGATCTAGTATTAAGTTAAATTCCTTATGGAAGTCTAATTCCAAGAGACGAGTTAGGATTTGAGTGGACTCTGACATGAGAGTCTCCTACCTGAGGACTACATTTCATAGTACCAGAAGGTACTCTATGCTGCCATGGGAAGGAAGCAATTAGCGGCCCTTCTCACCCATGACACTAGGAACCATGATGACCAGCATGGCAAGATGTCCCTGAAGGTGTAACAATGGCGTTCATATCTTGGTGGTAACTTAGAGTGGTCTAAGGGGACTTCAGATATGCTCAACAAGTGGGAAGCTATGCCTGGTCCTGGAAACCTATCCACCTTCCCAGGGCATTAGGGCTATGGATATTATAGAATAATCTTCTACCACCACTTTGCTCTCTAAACCACCATAATTCCTAACTGTATTCTAAATACTTATCCTTATAGCCACTGATACATGTGGTCCTCACCACTCCTCAAGAAGACTTATCTTTGCAGTAGAAAGAACGCAGGGGGAAATACAACTGGTCAAAGATACAGAAAGCTGGTGTGGGATGCTCAGACTCAATGGATACATCTACAACACAACTCCCACACCCACGGCTCAGGGGACATTGTGGAAGAGGGGACTAGAAAGACTATTGAAGAAAAAGGACAAGTAAGTCCGCTGTGAGACTGTGTCTCCTAGATGACAGTGACAACAAACACAAAAATAGAAACCAAAATATACAATCCAATAACAACCAATAAGACAGAAAAGGCCAAATAAATAAAAATGGAAAAAAAGTTCAAAAAATACCATTGAGTTGATTTTTTCATTGGCCAACTTGAGCGTAGACTATACCCTGAAGTGTGGTTATATTTTCAGTGAGACTCCACAGGAAACAATTGATGTTCCTTTTCTAGTGGGTATCAATTGCAGATAGCTTCTTGGTTAGGGTTGGGAGCTCATACCCACTCTCCCTTCTCAGATCTGGGATCCTGCCAACTGTGAAACCGTGCAGCCCTTGAAGATGCTACCACAGTCTCTGTGAGTTTATATGTGAGTCAGTCCTGTTGTGTCTGGAAGAGCTTCCTTGGAGTCATCCATCCTCTCTGACTCTTACAATCTCGCTTCTTCCTCTTTTGCAATGATTTCTGAGTCCTGGGAGGAGGGGATTGATGAAGACCTCCCATTTAGGATTGAGTGCTCCAAAGTCTCTTACTTCCTGTACATTGTCTACTTGTGAATCTCTGTATTAGTTCCCATTTACTGTAAGAAGAAGCTTCTCTGATTACAGCCGAGAATGCCACTTATCCATGGATGTAGCAGAATGATATTAGGAATTCTTTTATCACTATCTTCCTTTAACCTAATGATAGTATCTGATTCCTCAGAGGCCAGTGTCTACGTAGTCTCACATTCTTGGTTACTTTAGCACTGCCAAGTGCTCTGTCTTGTGGAGTGAGCCTTAAATTCAAGCAAAAGGTGTTTGGTTAGTCCTCAGCATGTATACCACTACTGCACCAGCAGGCCTTGCAGATATCACTGTAGGCTGCAGGATTTGTAGCTGAGTTGAGTAACATGAAGAACCATGAATGCTAACAGTGAGGCTTCTAGTTAAAAACCAGCTTGACTTCTCCATGTTCAATAAGATATGAAAGTCTGGTCATCAGGACTAGTGCCTTAACATCAGTTTGGGGACAACATCCAAGAGTCTTGACAGCAGCTGTGATGTTCATGAGTTTCGATGAAGCTCCTATAGCTTATGTCTCAACAAGATGTAACCTATTGCTGGCACTGAATGTTTTACTTGGTAGTGTCTAGTTAGGGCAGTTTCCCCTATTATTTGGTGACATTCCTTTAAAAAAAATAAAGATATATATTAGAAAAGAGACCTGTAAGTTCTAAAAAGGCTTTGAGTCTCATGGCCATGTCTATCACTATAGTTACCTTACTAAAGTGATGTATAAACTCAGATTCCCCATCACCAGGATCTTTCTTGTACTGGCCTACTACTGGGTTCCCTCTTTGTGACTGCCATCAAGATGAGAAACACAGAATGTGGTAGAGAAGAGAGTTAGGGTTTACTGTGGAGTAAATCTAAATGTTCTCCAGAGGTGAGGGTGGGCAATGATTCCCCAGCCTATATTTTAGGTAGGCTTTCCCCCTAAATTCTCTGGAACATCCTTAACTGAGGGTTTTTTCCTTGTCAAGGTGATTGGCAGGCCCATGCAGATGAACTCCTATCAGAAAGAGAGACACTGTATATCTTTGTTCTAAAAAAAAAAAACTCAAAAGACAGCAAATTATAACCTTCACAGCAATGCACAATGACCCAGGGCCAGAGGAACCACGCAGATCCCATTCTTTTTGTCAGAAACCAAAGTTTTGAAGGTTTAGTTCCTGGTTTTACAAGCTATTTATTATGAGGGAAAAGTTTATTCCCAATCACCTTCGAGTCTGTTGGTATCTAATGGTTCTTCAGCTTATACACACTGCAACAGACTGAGCAATGCTATCTGTGTTAGAGGTTGAGAAATCGTTAGGGGGGATCGCATGCTAAGCACATATCTATCGACACATTACATGTATCACATGCACATATCTATCGACACATTACATGTATCACATGCACATATCTATCGACACATTACATGTATCACATGCACATATCTATCGACACATTACATGTATCACATGCACATTTCTGTCCTGGAATAGCCTTCCGGCCGCTCTTTTCCCATCCTCTCCTCTGAAAGAAGTTTGTCCACCATAAACAACTCCTCCTTCTTTCTTTATTTCCATTTCTTATACTTCCTAGACTGACCTTAGGATTCCTCCAACTAACTCTTCAAAATTACAGACAGTTCTGCCTTCTGTGGGCCCTGCTGGGTGACCTACAAGCAGTAGCATTGGGCTCCAGAGACCCCTTCTCTTAGCGAGATGCTGTGTTTGCACACCACTTTCCCATGATATAATGTACATTTCACCTTTGCCTTTCAAATCACCTTTACATTGATCTCTTTCTAGCTTTTCATAAGAAATCAAGTCATTTTAAATTGGGGGGGGGTTGTGGTGTCATGTTTTATTGCCTTAACAATTGGTTTCCCCAATGGAAATGTGAGCGACGGATCCATTCTCTTAGAACCTGGCTGGTCGCTGAACTGCCTGCAATGGACTGGTGGTTATTTTCTCTTCTTTGTGGGTCCTGCTTCTGTTATAATGACGCTTTCTAAGTCTTGACAAATAAATGTAGCTTAGGACTCATCAGTGCTTGGGACTGTTCTATGTATATATATTAGGGCATCGTGAGATTCGTTATATAATTTTGAGAAATGTTCCAGAAGTTATGTTGATTTACTCTCTCGGGATACACTAACAACATCATTTTTGTGTAAATTATTTAAAGAACATAAAGATGCCCCATTAGATGCTTTTTCCTTTTTATGATGGAATTCATCTTTTTTTGTAAGCCAAACCTTTCATAGGCCATGTTAATCGGAGGGAGGGACAAATTACCAAAACCTATTGTTAGTTTAGCAACCCTTTCCCATGCACACACATTTTGTGATTCACTTCAGCGCCGTTTGGCTACCCAAGCTCTAAAGACGGAGGTGTTAAGAGTGTCTCTCAATATGAAGACCTGGTGTGGACTGACCAGAGCAATAGACCGTGTCAGTGTGGAAACAGACCAGACCGTAGGACTGGTGATCCGCAGGGGAGGGAGAGGGGCACACACATGTTGTTGATGAATGAGCAAGAGTCAGCATCCAGAGGTGGCTGGGCTCAGACGCTGCAGGATTTTGAGCTGGTGTCTACCCATTAAGGCTCTCATGCCAAATTGTCATAAGCTACATGGTTTATAAACAAAACTCATTAATTTCTTAAGGTTCTTGAGGCTAGAATCTGCCTGTTACCATGGTTAGATTTTAGTGAGGGTTTCATTCCTGGTTTGTAGCTCACTCTGCCATTTTATATGGGAAGGGTTCTATTCCCACCTCAGAGGCTTTATGACTTAACCCTGAAGACTTCTCCAAATATCTCACTTCAGATTTCAGTGTGTGATATTTGAGGCAGACACAAACATTCAGTCCATTATAGATAATGATAATGCATTAATGCATGCCTGTAATCCAGCACTTGGTGTGGGGCCGGGGGAGGAGGGGGGCGGTGCAGAGGCCATAAGAGAATGCGCAGTTGAGGTTAGATTCAGCTACATAGAAAGACCCTGTTTCTAAAAATAAAAATAAATAGTTCAAGGTTGGAAGCCTGAACTTGATTGCAAGCGATGCAAATCATAGGGTTGCAACAGAGAAAGAACATGTTCTGATTTGAATTTTTCTGGCTGCTGTGAGAAGGAAGATGGTAAGAGAGAGGACTAGGAAGAGCTACCTGAAGGTTGCAGTCTAATGCAGCTGGGAGATAGCTGGGGTTTGACCCAGGGTTAGAGAAACTAAGGGAAGTACGAGGAGGCAAAATGGGACCAGATAGCATATATGGGTCTTGTACAGTATGAGGACTAAACATGAACTCTGGCTCATTCATAGAGGGCGAGAATTAGAAGTCACTTGATGTGGTCACCACCTGCAGAGTCAATCAACACTGAATTGGATGGATTTCGGGAACAGCTCTGTAACAGACCATGTGCGGCAGCCCCACCTCCCTCCCTGCCACCTTCTCCAGGGGAGCACCCAGATTTTCCCCTCCAGCCTTTCTTCCCCCACTCATTGCTGTATCTCAGTCCCCACTTCCAGCAGGCATTCCCTGGGAACCCACAGGCCACACAAGCCAAAGAAGCAGACAGTCTGACTGCAGACCTTTGCTGCTCCCTCCTCTCCTCCAAATCCAACCCCCCTTACCCCATCTCAGTAGCAGCCCACATGCTGTGGCCCTCCTCTCCTCTCTGCCTCCCATGCCAGCAAATCGCCCAGGTCTTCTGGGTCAACCTTCCTTCCCATTCATCCTGTCTATACGGCCCGCAACTTCAACAGGCTTTCTCTGAGCATCACCCAAGCTTGACCCAGAAACAAATAAGCCAATAGAGCAGGTAGGTGAGCTTCAGATCTTCGCTCTCCTCCATACCCAGGCCTGTTGTCTCATTGCCAGCTCTGTAAGACAACTTGTGGGAGAAATAAATCCCTGTCTGATTTGACTTAAGGTCCTTTCCAAGAGATGGAACCCATAACTGACTCTACCTGAGACTATATATCCCACAGACCTAGGGTAAAACCAAATCTACTGGTAAAGCAAGTGCCTGAGACTACATATCCCATGGTCCTAGTGTAAAACCAGATCTACTGGTAAAGCCAAATCCACAAAGAAAAAGAAACATATAAATGACACCTAATGACATGCTACTATACACATAGATCAATGCCTTGCTCAGCCTTCATCAGAGAAGCTTCCTTCTGCATCAGGCGGGAACAAATACAAACATCACAGCCAGACATTATGCAGAGAGGGAGAGACCTTGGAGTATCTGCCCTTACATGGGTTGTCCCCATCAAATCACTCCCATTTGAGCTCAGGGAAGCCCACAAAAAGGAAGACAGAAAGAGTGTAAGAGCCAGAGGGGATGGAACGCCAAGTCAACAGAGATCCCCAAATCAACATGATTGATGTACATATGCGCTCACACTGTAAGGGGGTAACCTCAGGGCTAGCATGGTCTGCACAGGCTGAGGTCCTGAAAGAAGTGGACACATGCACTTCTTTCTAACACAGAAGTTATCTCCAGTTGATAAAAATTTAGTTTTCTCCATGGAGTCTCCTTGGGGAAACAAATACTCTTATGGGTAGACTGTGTGCCAAGCATAGATGGTCAACACAACATGAACTCAGTGGCACCTTAGGAGGTTCTTTGTCTCATAATGTCATGCCAGGGCTCTTCTTTATTTCTGTTTTCCTTTTTAATTTTATATTTAATTTCATTTACATTTTTTTCTCTCTCTTTTTACTCTGCGGGTCCTTTGCATATATTCTCTGGCTTCTAGTTTAGTGCTTTTTCTAGAATTCCTATGTGTGCAAACAAGAGGGCCTTTGTTTCTCATGCCTCCTCTTGGGCTCCTTTCCTTCTGCTTTTTTTGTGAAATTACAATGTGTTAGCTTCTGTTTGCCTTATTCTGTTTTATTTTTTATATCCCAGAGAAGCCTGTTTGTTTCTAACGAGAGTCAAAAAAGGTTGTGGATCCAGATGGGAGGGGAGAGGAGAGTGATCTGGGAATAGAGGGATGGGAAACTGTAATCGGGATATATTATGTGAAGAAAAAAATCTATTTTCAATAAGAGGGGAAAAAGAAATATTTAGGGGGAAACTGTCTGTACTGAGCATGTTCAAAATTCCTCCGCTCTGATTAATCCTGAAACAATACATTCTAACCATAATTTTCATAGCATTGCACCGAATTAGGTATGAAAAAATATGTCTGCCTGATTCATGGTCTACAGGAGGATGCCATGGGTAATAGGGAGTGGATCACTTTATACAAAAGGCTTGAGCCTCCTTGAATCTCAGTGTCTAGAGGACTCCTGCCTGGGACTCATCCCTGAAGGATAACTGTGTGTTTATTGTAATTTACTACAAAAATAATCTCTTGGCAGCTAAATTTTCTTACTGACTTCTTTTTGGGTACTGCTGGCTTCTTTAGCAACTTCATCTGACAGGAACTTAAATCACAGTTAAGGCCTCCCTTTCTAAGATATCACCAACCCCAAATGACGGCTCCTTTAAAATACAAATACAGCTTTGCAAGATGTCTGTCATCTGTACCTTGGTGAGCAAAGGCACTTAGGCCAGAACTAGAGAAATGAGCTCACTAGCCCTTGCGTCCTTTTGTTCCTGTGCCCTGTATGAAAGGCTCCCCAGCAGCGACCTTCCTTCCTATTTGCAGCACCAGGATTCCCAGGGAACTGATGGATGGATTTGTGTACACCTCTGTGTCTCTGGATGAACAGGGTCCTTTGGATGACACTGGGTATCTTTTGCAAACCACAGTTTCAAAACATCATAGTAGGGCTTGCGGGGTAGCTCAGAAGCAGAGCACTTGTCCAGAAGGCAAAAGTCCTGGCTTCCATCTCCAGCACTGCAGGAAATAAATAAATCAAGTAAATAAAAGTCTGCATGCCACATGGCAAGAGGCACCTTTATTCCCTCCTTGCTCTCACTCTGTGAAGTTTTGCAAGTTTCCTGTGGACTATTTTCATCTGCAGAATATTGGAGGTAATTCTCTCACACTGGTGCCTGATGAGCCTTAATTACTTAATGCTTGCAGGGTGATTAAAAATGAAAAACGAAAAATGTCTAAATGTCAACTACACTTCTGTCTAATTGTATTGTACGCACTAGGCTCTGATGCTTGCTGAGAGTTCCTCTTTCAGCAGACAGCTATTCTCCCGTGGGACAACAGAAGAGCCAGGATGGCTATTCCCAACTGCTGTCATTGTTCAACCACTTCCCACCCTTTCTGGAATGAATATAAGAGCTATATCCTCTAGTAAAACCCTTCAACTTCTTCCCCAAACCATGTCAGACAGCCATTTTTATTAGAAGACACAGACACCCAGAGAAATGCCCAGGGAGTTATCAGTAGAGGGTAACCCCTGATTACCTCTGAGCACCGGTTCATTTGTACTATAACTACATTTGGTAGACGCCTCTCTTAAATGCAGAACACATTCCCCTCCGTGGAGGGAAGTTTATTGAGTATGAATTACCTTTTCCACAAGTCAAGGTCATGATTCACACAAGGAGCCATGCGCTTGCGTGTAAACAAGCTGCTCCTGCCTCCTTCCTTCCTTCGTCAGTCACCACACAAGGTGGCCTGTTTCTGCTGCTCTGTCACTTTTCATCTCGTCACTCATACAAGCTTCCGTTGTCATATTGGGACTGCTATGATTTTTCATTCAATAACTCTATTATTCATCTTTAATCTTCGACAGTTTTTATAACTAGTTTTAAAATGTGTGTGAAACAGGAGGGGGCAAGATCTGGAAAAGGGAAGGAGGCAATGGTCTAAATGTCTTGACTTCCAGAGTCTCAACCAGATTCAGGAAGGTGTTCTAAAAACCCCATGACTCTGGGTTTTTCATGAAGATGAAAACCACAAGGGGTTTGCCTTCATGTCCACTCAACTGCGTTGTTTTCGTGTTATTGCTGTGACCATGTCCACATGCTTATCAGCTCAGAATATGTGCATGACATCCTAAGATGGCCATCATCAAGTCTGAAATGGGCTCTGCAAAGTGAGGTCAAGGTACTGTCTACAGGGTCAGCAGGTTTGGCTGCCCCTCAGGACTCTTGCCTCTCAGGACTCTTCCCTCTCTCCTAGAAACCACTGCTTCCTTGATTCATAGCTTTCTTCTTCAGCACATTGGTGCAGCTTCAAATCTCTGCTGACCCTGACACTCTGTGTCGGTTATTGCTTTCCCATTTTACTCATTAAAGGCCCCTTGTGATGACCCTGGACACGTCTACATAATCTAGCATAATTTCTACATGGAGCTACCTTATGAGGTAACATATACACAAGTTCCTAGTGCTTAGTGGGATGGGCCATCATTCTCCCCACCACACTCAACATTTGAGATTTGTGTTGGGATAGAAAATAATTATTCACAATTTTTAAAGAAGTTATCATTTTTTAAAATATAAAAGGACCCAACAACTTAAAAGAATTAGAGAAGCTGAAATGATTATTTCTTTCATGTTCAGGTCAGGATGTAAGGATTTACCCATATTGCCCATTAATGCATAGGAATTCATATGGGCTTCCTGTCAGAATTTAGGGGCAAGCATGCACTTCCTCTTAGAATGTAGGGACATATATGCCTTTCTTGTCAGAATGTAATCTTGGAGGACACCATTGTCTCCATAACATCCCAGGGAGACCACGCAGGGAAACTTACCTATCCACTGCAGAATCCACAGAGCTCAAGGATCCCTTCCTTTATATAACAGCTGAGTAGAAGTACCTTTCTCCCATATCAAACGTGTATGTGGTTTTCTGTTATAGCCATGTGAAGTAAAGTGTGTGTGTCTATGTTAATAATCTGTATCAACTAACAACATTCTTTTAAGTGTAGGATAGCCTGAATATTTCTCATTTACTCTGAAAGGGGGAAGCAAAATCAAATCACACAAACCTTTGATTCCATTCTCTTTCCTTAGCACGTTTATGCGGCTCACACTGTGTCCTGGGGAAGGAGAGGTTAACAAGGAACATGAGGGACATGCTGGGTTTGTTTTGAAGTTGAGGAACAGGTTTAAATAAGCAAGAACCAATAAACTGAAATGATTAAATGTTATTGTCAAGACCATGAAATGGATGAAGAGCCCAGGATTGATAATTAGCCAGACTTCAAGAAAGGCCTCTCTAAGAACTGTTACATGGTTATCTGAGGGACCAAAAAGCAGCTATTTAAAATGTCATGCAGCTTGTTGAAAACAGTTCCAGGAAATCAATGAAAGGAAACCTTAAGAAAGAAAAGAGATTTTGAAAATCAGTATTGAAAGAATAGCTGAAAACAGTTTGGCAGAAGAAAGGTGGGCAAACAGCAGTCACAGGGAGGATCTACAACCCAGATCAAACATGACCTTGTGACTTCCATTCTGACACAAAGACCAGAGGCAAATCATTCCAATTTAGTGAGATAAACTGTAGGAAGAGAATGTCGTTTCTCTAAGACCATTGTGATGTCAGTCTGGGGATCAGCTTGGATGGGAGCAGGAGCAGCAAAAAAGGAAGTCATCGAGGGGGACTGAATAGTGTCTAAGGCAAGAATGCCACTGGGAGGACCAGAAGGGACCTGTCCAAGATCATGGAGCGAAGACAGGGCTGAAGGATTCTCATGGGTTTTGTATGGTTAAGAGGACAGCTAAAGGATTCAGAATAGGTTTGTCTTCACTTATTATGGTAGATGGAGTACAATCTATCAAGAAAAGCAAGACCCAGAGAAAAAATAGATTTGCAGAAGAAACCTAACAATTCTCTTTCAGATAGTTATTGCTAAGAAGTCTCTTAGGCATTCAGGTTGAGATATCAAGTAGGTTCTTATTCGTGGAGTCTAACATGAGGAAAACAAATGCAGCCGTCAATTCGCTACACGTGACATGTGACATGTGACATGCTGCCCGGCTTGGGCCGTGGCTTTCACTCCACAGGCATCACTCAGTGTCCGTGCACTTTCTCAAATCCTTATCCAAACTATGGGATAACTAGGGTCGCTCGTTGATGGGAAGGACTTAGTGAGTACTCTGTGTCTCTGTGTTCAGTGTGCAGTCACTAGAATTGCTAAATCCCAAACTGACATGTGGAACTTGAATGTCCTTGAGATTTGACCAGCACCAAGTTCAGAGACAACATAACAAAAGCTTGTTAAACAGTTTGTTTTAATAAAGGTATTTTTTTTGGAAAACCCTGTGACATCGGAGCTCTCTGTGTAGCCCAGGTTGGGATTATCATCCTGCCTCTACTTCCCATGACCTTAATTTTTATGAAGTCAAGAAATGCTGAGGTGTGGGAGAATTGTCTGTATTCTGTCAATCATACTTTAAATTAACACTGATTGGCCAGGCAGGAAATATAGGCAGGTCAACCAGAAAGAAAGTAGAGGCGGAGCAATGAGAACAGGAAAATTCTAGGAAGGAGGAAGCCCATTCAGTCCTGCCCAGATCACAGAAGAAGCAGGATGTGATCTACCCCACTGAAAAAGGTACTGAGCCATGTGGCTAACATAGATAAGAATAATGGGTTA
>LOEQ01007132.1:26038-36985 GCA_001685075.1 Bramus lutescens | reverse complement strand
TCTGGGTCTGAGTTACCTCACTCAATATGATGTTTTCTAGATCCATCTATTTGCCTGCAAATTTCAAGATATCATTATTTCTTTTCTGCTATGTAAGTATTCCATTGTGTAAATGTACCACATTTTCCTTATCCATTCATCGGTCTAGGAACATTTAGGTTTAGCATTTCCAGATTCTGTCTATGACAAACAGCATTGCTATGAACATAGTTGAACACATGTCCTTATGGTACAATTGAGCATCCTTTGGGTATATACCCAAAAGTAATATTGCTGGGCCATGAGATAGGTTGTTTCCTAATTTTCTGAGAAATCACCATACTGACATCCAAAGGGGCTGTACCAGTTTGCACTTTGACCAGCAATGCAAGAGTGTTCCCTTTACCCCTCATGCTCTCTAGCATAAGATAACATCAGTGTTTTTGATCTTGGCCATTCTGATAGGTATAAGACAGAATCTCAGAGTTGTTTTGATTTGTATTTCTCTGATGGCTGGGGATGTTGAACATTTCTGTGTCTTTCAGTCATTTTAGATTCCTCTGTTGAGAGTTCTCTGTTTAGGCCTGCATTCTATTTTTTTACTGGATTATTTTTTCTTTTGATAACCAATTTCTTCGAATTTTTTGCGTATTTCGGAGATCAGCCCTCTGTCCAATGTGGAAAGATCTTTTCCCATTCTGTAGGTTGCCATTTTGTATTGTTGATGATGTCCTTTGCTTTACGGAAGCTTCAGGAGGTTCCATTTATTAATTGTTGCTCTCAGTGTCTACTTTGGCTTTATATAGGAAGTGGTCTCCCGTGTCAATGTGTTCAAGTGTACTTTCCACTTTCTTTTCTATGTGGTTCAGTGTGTTGGTTTTATGTTGAGGACTTTGATCCATTTGGATTTAAGTTTTGTGCATGACAATAGATATGGATCTATTTCCATTCTTCTACATGTTGATATCCAGTTATGGCAGTATCATTTGTTCAATACATTTTCTTTTTATATTTTATATTTTTAGCTTCTTTGTCAAAAATCAGGTATTCAAAAGTGTGTGGATTGATATTTGGATCTTCGATTCGATTCCATTGGTCCTCTTGTCTGTTTTTATGCCAATACCAGGCTGTTTTCAGTACTATAGCTCTATAGTAGAGTTTGAAGTTAGGAATTGTGATGCCTCCAAAAGTTCTTTTATTGTACAGGATTGTTTTGATTATCGCAGTTTGTTTTGTGTTTCCATAAGAAGTTGAGTATTGTTCTTTCAAGGTCTATGAAGATTTTGCTGGGATTTTAATGGGCATTGCGTTGAATCTATAGATTGCTTTTGGTAAGATTGCCATTTTTGCTATGTTAATTCTACCTACCCAAGAGTATTAGAGATCTTCCTACTTTCTAGTATCCTCTTTATTTATTTCTTCCAAGTTTTAAGGTTCGTGTCATACAGGTCTTTCACCTGTTCTGTGAGCCTAACTCCAAAGTAATTTATGTTATTTGTGGCTATTGTGATGGGTGAGGGTTCTCTGATTTCTTTTTCAGCCCATTAAAAAAAAAAAGAAACAAGAAACAAGAACCAAAAAAGTGCTCCTTTATACAGATAAATTTGCATTTTCTTATTGTTAGTATTCAGGCATCTGTACTGGCCTGCCCTTGGGGTCCTTACAGGATGCATCCTCAGCTGAAGCCATTAAGAGCACTACTGTGCACATTCACTATGTATCCTTTTAAAAGGTGGACCTGCCCACCTCCCATCTTTCTCTCCCTCTCTTTTCCTCTCTTTACCTCTCTCTTTCTGTCTCTCTCTTCTGTGGCTCTTGTCCGCAGAGACTGGTCTCTGTCCCCCTCTGTGCCCCTTCTCTCTGGTCTTCCAGTAAACCTCCTATGTGAGCCTTGATGCATGGCGTGACTTCTTTTTGCAGCATTTTTTTAAAGACAACACTTATGGCCAACAGTACTGCATAAGCCTCTTTTCAAAGACTGTGCATTCTTCTATTGTCTTCATCGGCTCATGTATATTGACCATTTTTCTCATGAGAATGATTTTTGCTTCACTCTTAAGTTTTACATACTCTAGATATTTTTTTTCAGATAAGTAGTTTCATCTTTTCAGCAGCATCCTTTGCACAGAGCTGGTAAAGGTTCTTTTCTTTCCAATCAATCCCGACTTACCAACTCCTCCTCTCTTCCCTGGTTTGTGCTTTCATAGCCTGCTTAAGGACTCTTGACTAAACTCCACATCTCAAAAGCATTTTTCCTGCTTTTCATTTACATATTTTGTTTTCTTTTATCTTGAATATATTTATTTGTTTTGCTTCTTGTTTCAGGTGTGGGATTTGGTCCAGGTAGCAGTACAGATGGAGTGATGGGCTTTCTTTTGTACAACACTAATACTAAACCTTTGTATAACCTTTAATCTGAAATTTCTCCTTATAAGACTTTTCCCAGAGAACCTACCACTTACGTTCCACACGTGTCTTGGCTGGTTCCCTACCTATCTCTCTATCCCGTCTGTCTGTCCATACTGAACACAGAAACACCATAGGCGTGCTTGAATCAGATGTGAGTGCATCCTCTGGTTCATATAAAAGATATCCAAGGGATATATCTTCAGAAGTGGACTCAAAATGCATTGAGCCTGAGCTCTTTGTTTTAAAACAGTTCAGGCCCCTCGGTGCTCATCCCTCTGTGGACAGTGAGATCTTGAACTTAACTAACCAAGAGAGGCCTTCCCCAGGTGGCCCAGAGCGCCTGTGTGCTCCCTAATGATCTGCAGGAGGGAGTAAACAGCACTCTGTTGCCTGGCATTTGAAGGAGGTCATGCAGATGCATGTGAGGACTAGAAATGATGGCAAAGGATTGGCTTGGGTGCAGAAAATGTGCTTGGGGCAGGAAAATGCCATTCAGCTGGAGAAAATGCCAACAAGCAGCTCTGGGATATTGTCGTGGGAAACGAGCGAGTTAATGAGCTAAAGAAACCTGAAAACTAGCAGCAGTGAAATAGACCTGGATGTCGGAGAAGGAGGCAACCAGGATGGAGCCGGACCACTAAGGTGGCCGTTAAGTGACAAAAGCAAAAATGATGGCCAAAGACAGAGATTCCCATTAACTTAACCTTGGCTCTAATAACTTAGGGTATGTTTTTAAAATTATATCCTTGTACAATGCTGCTGTTTCATAACTAGGTCAGATCGAAGGATTGTATTCTTTTCCATTTCTAGGGAAAAATATGTTATCAGACAGTAACTCACAGTGGTGAGGTTCTCTTCCTTAAGTATTTGTTATATGTTTGATGTTCCTTGAGCTTCTGTGTATGACCGCTCATTGATTTGTGAGAGTATCAACTGTCCATCACTGCAATAAGTACCTGACATAGCTTTTTTAAAAGTTTATTAAGAGTGTATAAAGCTGATGAAGTCAATAAGTGTTTGTTTGAGCTCACTGTTTGAGAGGTTCCAGCCCATAATTGTGTGACATTGTTGCTCCAGGCCTACAGTGGTATGCTATGGTGGAGCATTGGTGAGCTTATGGCCAGATGCGAAAGAGAAGAATAGGGAGGGACTAGTGTACTAGGTCCCTTTTCCCCGAAGGATGGAAGACTCCTCATTGCACCGCATCTCTTAAAGATTCCATTCTGTCCAAACAGTTCCGTAGAATGACAGAGAGAACTTTAACACAAGGACCTCTGAGATGCACTTAGCCACACTGTACAAAGTCACACAAGACCTTATTTTAGGATTTGTTCCAAGAAGGGCGTTGAGATTGAGACACATCCCATCTTTAGAGGAAGCTTAGCAACCATTAATCCAAGTGACGGAAAGATTCAGAACAGCATAACCCCAAACCTGACAGCATCTCTGTGTTTGAGAACTTTGTATAAACATCATGTCCTGTATAAATCAGGATTTCTGAGAAACAGGAAACGTGGGCTAAAGGTCATTGCACAAATGACCATTGTGTAATCTCTATATTTTCATGCCTATGAGAATATGAAGGTTCGGAAGGAAAGGGTCAACCTTTAGAAGATGTTTTCCCTTTAATCACATCATTCAATACCAACTATTCAATGTTATTCAACATTTAAATAATGAATTAACACGTATTCAACGTGCCTTTGGGGTTTTTGTTTGTTTGTTTCGGTGCAGGAGCAAAAAATGAATGAAATTATCCAGTCTGACCCAACTGGCTATCCTTTAAATACATGGGACATTTCCAAGTCCCCAGCTTTCCAATGGAGTGGAAAGATCAGCCAGGATAAAGGTCCAAAACCACTGTTTGGGTGTGATTAAGAACGTGTCTCACTTAGAGATAGAGCATACCTGACATTTGATCACAAACCAGTAGAGATGAGAACAGAAAGTTGGGGAGCCAGTGAGTGCTCTTGGTGGAGTCCTGGGGTTTTAGGATATCCTCTAAGCTGAGAGACTCAGCTCCTGGGCTCCAAACTAGTAGTTTTCAGTCCTCATTAATGGGTTCAGTGCAACAACCTACAGGCTTATTCCTTCCACTCCTTCTTTTTAGGCAATGGGGTACTCATCTTCCTGGTTCTCATTCTTCTAGAATAGCCTTTAAACAGACCTCTGCTCTGATGAGAAAGCCTCTGAGGGGGCCATCAGTTATGTTCTTTCCTAATTCCCCCCCCGCATTGTGGATTTTCCATCTCGACTGTATGTGTATTTATCTCAATAAGTAGAAAAAGTGCAATTTCCTTGACTAAAAAAGAAAAGGTGAAGCTGGAACTCTGATTGATATCAAGCCTCCAGAAAGTATCATTTTACTCTCAATATATTAGTAGTCATGTCATCAGAGTCAGAAACTATGAGCAATTGGGGATATTCTGAAAGAAACTTCTGACAGAGCCACTCTGTCAGGTACCTTAAGACCTTTTATAATTTAAGTGTGTTCTCCCCTCTCCTCTCCTTCTCTTTCCCATTTCCTCCTCTCTCCTCTTTACCACAGCCAAACCCAGGTCCTTGGGGTAAGGATTTTGGAAAGCAACAACCATCAGGAATATCTTGAAACATCACTCCTATTTTTCTGCATATCATTTTACAGTATAGAACATCAATATCTTCCCACCATAGGAAGCTGTATAATTACTTTACTTTGCCTGTCACGAAGTGATACGGGAGTCTATGTGTCAGTAAAGAAATATTTGTAGTGCTTCTCCTGCATAATGATACTTCAATCTTCTTCAGCAGAGCAAAGCCAGCTCAGATTGTCAGGAAGATTTTATACAACTAAAAGCCAAACTTAGCAGGAAAAACGCTGTGATTTTCCCTTCTGGGAGGAAAAAGCAACAACAAAAACACAAGTGTTATTATAGTGAGAGTATTTCAACCACTTAACATATCAATTTTATGATTCTAATAGGATCAGGAGAGTCCCATTGGCTGAAATCCTATGGATACCGGTTTACTTGTTTGTGATTTAATGTGCACACTTTGTGGTATAAATCTGTGAAGAGGAAGCATTCCCTTTGGCTTTCTCTTTCTAACACTGACCATGAACATACTGCAGATGCTGCCACAAAGTCATCTGGAAGACATGTGTACTAACAAGTAATTGGGCAACTCTTTTTTATGGTTCTTCATCCACTCCATGGTACTGAGTTTTGAGCACTAAGCCACAAGAGTTGTATTTTCAATAGCAGCCAGTGATGTTCTAAAGCATTGCGAGAACTCTAGAGACCCATCCTGCTCCTTGTTGACATGGATGTGGGGTGTAAGGAACCCTGGCGATTCAAAGCATAAGGGATCTAGGAGTGTGAGGCGCTGGTGATGTGATGTGTAGGGGATGGGATAGAAAAGGGAGCCCCTGCAGGCTGAGTGCAAAGCAAATTAAAGAGTCTCTCTGTGTCTCACTCTGCATTGCACCCCGCAGTACCCAGAGTGGCGTCAGGTAGAGCCCCCTGTGAACAGTCACCTCCACCATCCTCACAGCCACCACTAGCAGGGAGGAACTGAAGCTTCCCCAGCGACCTTCTGGTTTTCCCTTTCATTGGTTAATTATTTCGATAAACTTAACTAGACTATATGTTAATAAGACCATCGCCTCTATTTTCTTGTTCAGGACTCGTTTGTCTAATTTCCAGCCTCCAGTTCTCAGTAGTCTTGAGAAAAGCCTTCTTTGAAGGTCCAGTCTAGCTTGCTTTCTGCCCATTCTTACTTCTCCCCAGACTCTTAATTTCTTCATAAAACG
This sequence comes from Bramus lutescens, assembly GCA_001685075.1. Taxonomy (NCBI): domain Eukaryota; kingdom Metazoa; phylum Chordata; class Mammalia; order Rodentia; family Cricetidae; genus Bramus; species Bramus lutescens. Next base: position 30,807 of record LOEQ01007132.1, on the reverse strand, counting down.
TACCAAGATCCACAGTGCTCTCCCTCTGCTCGCAGCTTGTTCACTAACAGCTGCAGAAGGATGTGTGTTTGACGACACTGCTCCCACCTTGTGTCTGCATGGTGATTAGAAGCACTAGGTGTCCCACAAATATCTCTCAAGTGAATAATAAAGGAACCACAGTGGCCATTGAGAAACCACAAGAGCCACTTAGGAAAGTACTCACTGGCTGAAGCAAAGACCTGACACCCAAGTAGCAAATTTAGGACCTTTTGGCTCTTTGCTTTTAAAATTCCTTATCTGTGCCTTCCATTTCCTGCTGTGTACCCGCAGAGACTCATAGCACAGTTGATATTCTAAGCTTGGACATATGATTCATGAGCAGCTCAGAAGGATAAGCTGTCTACCTGTAATGCTAAAAATTATGCAGGATAGTAAGAACATTGAGGTAGACGTGAAGATACATTTTGGGAAGACAAACCAGATCCAAGTGCGACTCTCTTCTTGGCTGCTTCGCTGACGAAGCTCTCGCTGCAGAGCCCTTGATGAGCTTGGCTTTGATCTGCTTTCAGGCCTGCCAGAGCACTCCAGTTCTCCAGGCTCGATTACTTTGAAAGGCACTAAATCTGGCTTTGATGGTGTACATGGAAAATGGTAGGAAATTCAGGCAATTTGAGAAAAACTGAGTGAGCAAAAACGAACCTACTCGGTAGAGAAAACAACCTTTAGCAGATTTTTATGGCTGTAATGGTATGAATGAATCAGACTGGAGAGCAAATGAAGGCTGTCATTGACACTTGCTATCTGTCTGGAGTAAAGGCTAGAGACCCTGTTGGACGTGTACTGAGGGAGGTACTTTGGTTTGCATCAGCTGATCCTTGTTTGGGCTTGGACTCTTCGGTAACTCTCAGAAGCACAAGAAATGGTCCTGACTATGATCTTCACACCAGCATGAATTTCGCTTTGGTTTCAAAATTGAAGTTCTTGAAAGTTCTAGTTTCAGAGGTTTCCTTGCGGGACTCTGGGGGATTGGAAGCTGAGGCAAGCACCGGTCCCTTGATCACACAGCAGTGTTCTTCAGGGAGAGGCAGGCGCACAACACCATAAGTGCTACCTCCAGGAAACCCAGGGCTCAGCAAAGCCCAGCTGTGCAAATGCTACTCTGGGGCTTCGTAGTTTCTTTGCTGCACCGGGACTTAGGCCGTTTTCTCTCCTATATCTCTGTTCCCAGGCAAATACATGGACTTTAATCCAGGGCTGCACTGTATGCTTTCTGTCTTCTCAGGCTCCCTTTCTAACGTATACATATCATAGAAAAAAATTCAATTAAAAAAGGCACTAAGATTGCCTTGAAGGTAAAACATAATACATAAACTTGGATTCCAGAAGCAGCAGTTATTTAGGGCATGTGTGCTCTGGACATTGTTTTCATGTGTTACCCTGTGTGCCTGGGCCTTGTTTTACTCTTCTATGCATGTTTGCCATTTTGCTGTTGTTATTGTCAGAGCATGAAAAGGGTGGAGAAGAAACAAAGGAGAGGAAGGAGAGGTTCTGTTTTCTCTAGCCAAGGTTATGTTTTATTCTTTTCTGGTATTATACCTTCCAGCAGTCTGGGAGTCTCTTCTATGACACCTTCAAACCCCTGACCAGCAGAATGTTCTATTTGTTCTCACAGATTTATGCTTTGACTGAAGAACTGTATGGGTTTAAAATCTGGGCTTCAGTAAACTGAAATTGGAGTGCCCCAGTTAATGGTAAAATGGGTGAACCAATAGTAGAGAAGTGTTTTCTTCCTACAGATTGGCTTTCTGGAGACTCTGTACGTAGTTCAGGACAGGAATGGGTTGCTCACAGCGGGTCCCACGTAGATCCTAGTAAATATAAATGGTGTGGAGACTGGGGGAGTCAGGCTGGGAGATGTTAAATCCAATATGGACTTAGCTAAGTGTAATGAGTGCTGACAATGTACGAAGCATGGGCTTGCATCAACTCCATTTATTAACCCTCATCACAGTCATGTTAGGAGTATTAATATCATTATCCCCATTATGGATGGGAAAGCTGAAAGAGGCAAGATTACATGATTTAGTTGCTTAAACTGGGCAGTCAGTTAGTGAAGGAGGTTGGTTAGAACCCAAGCACACTTTCCATTGCATGAGCACTCTGAGGGAGTAAGGGCCATGCAGAGGTGGGATCTGCCAACCTTCTGGCTTAAGCAGGCCATCTTCTGTGGGCAGACTCCTGAGACTAACAGAGGTCTGAGTGTGCACACAGTACAGCACTTACCCCCCCCTTTAATGGAGAAGCCCAGCTGTACAGAAGTCCAGCAGGTCTAGGTGGATGAAATGACCATGTGATGACTGACTTCTTACATTATATGAGGGCTATTTGAAGTTGCAATATAATTACATTTTCCCCCTTCCATTTCCTCCCTCTACCTTCTCTCATTTACCCTCCTTGCTCTCCCTCAAACCAGGTCTCTTCTTTTTCATTGTTAATATATGTGGTTTTTTCCTTCCCCTAAAAATATAAATATAACCTGCTCAGACTCTATAATAAACCTGTATGTATATATTTGGAGGCTGACCACTGGTATTGGATAACCAGCTGGGGAATCTTCTCAGTCAGCATTCCTTCATTGGCTATAGTTCTTTGTCTATGGTTGCAGAGAACATACTGTGGTCTCAGCCCCAACTGGTACATCTATAACGCAACCCCAACTGGTACATCTATAATGCAATTGCTGTACCTAAGGCTCCGGAAATGTTGTGGAAGATGGGACAACAGATTGTAACAGTCAGTGGGACAGGAAGTCTGCTACAAGATGTCATTCTAGGAAATACAGACACTTTTTAAGAGAAAATAAAAAGTTACGGGCCAGAATTTAATGCAACGGTCGGTATCAAGTTAACCTTTTCCCTCACAATAGTCACATGTTCAAAGTATCTTGCCGAGTACTTAGACCTGACACATCAGGGAATTAGATGATGCTTGACCCTCAGAAAGCAGTGGCCAGTGAAATGGGGGGCAGCGAGCAGAAGGGCCAAGAGCTTCGTTGTTGCTTCACAAACACCGTGGCACATCTGGAAAGGCCCTGGGAAGGCTGGGTGGTGATGCAGTGCAGAGATAATAAAAGCCTCCACTGCGAGCAGTTGGATGTTTGATTTCCTTTGATATCCTGAGCTGAAAACAAAGAAAAGGACTCAGTGTGCTAACTGCTACTGAGAGCAGTTCTAAGTACCAAAGGAGCCCAGTTGGGAAGGAAGACTTTAAACATAAACCACAGATATTAGTCATCAATGTAAGAGGCATGAAGCCACAACCCCTGCTTTGTCAAGATAGAGATTTCTTTTTCTTCTCAATCAAATGAGTTTTCAGTGTGCACCTGGTGACTATAATTTATGCAGAGAGTGGCACCATTAACCTGCTTGATCTGCCTAAAATCTTAAAGCACTTCTTTATTATTTTTCTGTTTGTATGTAGTCCTGCGGGACAGAGGGTGAGAGTTGCCATTTGGTCCTTAACAGTCAGCTCTGTGATGAAATGGGGCTACGGGGTCCAATCTTTGTACAAAACATCAGATCATTATCGAGTTCAAAAAATGCGGGGATTCTGAGCCAAAAGGCTTTATCAAACCCCTGGAAGGAGTTGAGTTACTTTTCCTTCGCAGTGATTCCCGTAAAAGGAGACATTCCACTGTGGGGTCGCTAGAGCTTCCTTTGTTGACGTTTGTTTTCTAATATTCTGGTGCTGAGCAAAAATGCATGGAAGGAGGTCAGGTTGAAGCTCCAATCACAGCCCAGATCCATAGGTCTGGAGAAAGATGGCAGAGGTTACCTCTGAAACATCCCATAGGACCCTTTGTCACTCCGATCTCCCCGACACCTCCATCCCTGCTTCAGTGATTTTATCAAGGACCCTCTCTTTATATTCAGTGTCTTTATTGCTCTTTATGCCCATCATATTCCCGAGACACTGCAGACTTTTAGAACAACCTAAAGGCTGGATATGTAGGTTTAAGAGTTGTCCTGTTATACCCTTGAACAGTAAACAGCACCCACTACCGTCACCGCCCAAATACCCTTGCTTGGATGCCAAATTTTAGACAATCTTGGTTTTTATATGCTTTTCTGTTCCTCTCTGCCTGAATCCTGGCCACCCCGTTTTAATGACTAATTGAAACCTTTCTAACTTTCTCGGCACTCCGTGGGGAAATTCCATTTGAAATTTCCCTGTCATTTCTACTATGTAGTTGAAAGAAGGAAAATGGGAAATAGATGCTTCCCTCACCCCCAGCGCGCAGCCGAATGTGTGTGTGTGTGTGTGTGTGTGTGTGTGTGCTCTTCTTTTCCTTTCAAATGACGTAGGGAGTTTGGACAACCTCCCTACCCCCACCCCTTTGATGCTAACCCTGATTCTCATTCCTGGAGAAAGAGTTTCCATTTGAAGGCGTGGGTAACCCCAGGGTCCACCTAAGGGAGCATCTCCAAACCTATCCTAATCTCAAATGAACCCCAGCTGCCCACATTCCAGGAAGTCACCGAGGTCCCTTACACAGCCTAGTTCTGCAGAAGTGCAATAGCATCTGACAGAGGTTTCCATGAGTCCGGTGATGTGCCCAGCTTTGTGGGGCCCGCTCCGCCCTTCCCGGGAGGGGTTCGCTAGAGAACAACTTACTGTGTTCTTGGGGGCATTTACAAACTCCCAAGTTTAAGTGAGAGCGGGCAGGGGGGAGCAAGACTATGTATCTTGTAGAGTAGGAGCTACAAAAGAAAAAAAGAACCAACGGC
>LOEQ01007132.1:8933-20764 GCA_001685075.1 Bramus lutescens | reverse complement strand
GGGAGCAGGGAAAGGAGAGTCCCACTGGAACCCCTACGTTAACCCCAATCCATTTCCTTGTGGACAGGTCCGAGGAAACCATTCAATATCCAAAGAGCTGCAGAATGTTATCCTTGAATTGCGTCCACAAGATTCGTGTAGACAATTTAAAAAAAAAAAGTCGTCTTTTTATGTCCGATGGTGATTGTATGTTCCATAAAAACCAGATGTATTATAAGGTCACAATTTAGTTCGTTAGATAAAATCTCTTAATTTTCCTAGGCTCAAAATGATATATTTTTGTCAATAACTCTGCACTTTACTCCAAATTTTCTTTGTCCCTTCCCCCGACTTCCCTCGCCCCTGTTCTCTGCTGCTGACTTTGTCCATAGCTGCTTGTGAATAAATGACAAGCTTTTTATGTCCCTCTTCTGGAAGAGCCTAGAAGAGTCGGTTCTCTTAGAATTGATCTCTCTAGGTGAGATCAAAACCTAAAGCATGAACTTGGAGAGCTTGCCTTACCCTGCTCCCGTGCTACAGCCGTCCAAAGGACTCTATTTTTCAATAGGATGTTTGCATTTTGCTACCAGGGTATGTGGAGGGCGCCAGCAACTAGACTGGACTGTTAATCCCTTAACTCAAAATATCAAGTCCACTATGTGTTACTGAGTATTATTGCACCTGTATGGAAGGTGACATTAGTATTTAAAGTCTTTTTTTTTAATAAAAAAGTTTCCAAACAGTTAAACATAACCTTGCCTCGTTTTGCCTGGGAACTCATGACTCTAGAGCACAGTAAAAAGTTAACAATGTTTCTCGTAAATCCAAAGTATTCATCTGTTAAGGCTGTAGTCACCTTCTCCCCAAATGACAGAGGTGTGAGTGCACTGAGCCATTTCCAGTGTGTGACTTGAAGACACAGAGAAGTATGTGGCCCTTGGGAGTTTGTCTTTTATGTAGAATGGAACCTTGAGTAAGTACTATTTTCCTATAATACTTGTAGTTAACCTCCAGGTTCATTTACAGGGGTGCCAGGTTTAATACCCTCCCCATCCACTCCTCTTTCTCTATTTGATCTCGGTTTTAGGCTCATGGTCTTGCATCTATGGCTCACATAAGGCACAGCAGTGTTATTGCATTTCAGAACTAGTTTACAGTCCATCAATTAGTCAATTGTCAAGACCAGGAAACAAAAAATGTACAGTTCCCTTCCGTCTTCCTCTGAGGGCGATCTGAGACTCATTGCAGAAGACAGAAACATTGCTTTTAAAGAAAAGTGTCACTAGCTTGTGTTGCTCCTCACGAGGGACCAGTCATGCTGCAGTAGGTGTGTGGTTTCAGGACAGAAGGAGCTCTTGGCATTTGCTAGCTGGGAAGCTCCTAGTGCTGTAGAAATAGGCCTCCACCATCAGATCTATAAGAAAGGGCTGAAAGACCCACCTAGCTCTAAGGGAAACAACTGCAGAGTAGGCAGAAGAGCAGGGGTCAGAAGGCAGAGCGCAGCAGCGTTCCAGAAGACAGACTCAATTTAACACAGAGGCTACTGTCCTATTATTACCATTGTGATGTACCTTCTGCCAGCTGCAGCAGCAGATCAGGCATCGCCCCAGGCTGTTGCAATCTGGGGTAGGTATTCATCATCTACAGAACAAATCTCTTAATCCCCCTGGGCCTCTGGTGAATGATGCAATCTCTGTGATTCCCTTCAGCCCTAAAAGCTTAACTTCAATTCAGAGTATTGGATTTATGCTGGATACAATCTTCTATATGTGCATACAATGTAGCAGAGAGTGATATATTCCATAAACTTCTGCTGCTGTAACTTTCTGTAATGAAGTTTAAATGGCACCAGTCTTCCCTTGGACTGTACGCATTAAGCTAATGACTCACTTTGAATATATTCAAGTTTTCTATACAAAAAAAGTGAGTTTCTAACAATTAAGGGACAAACAAAAGCAATAAAAGCCCCTGGTAACATTGTGTTTCCATTTTGCCTTTAGAGAGTGTGTTTCTGAAGTGTTAAAACGGGCCCTGTTTCCAGTCCTCAGGAAATGCAACATGATGATATTTAATGAACTGTGAAGTTACTCTCCCATAGCCTAACTAAAGAGGGATGGATAGAATCAGATTTTCCCCTTGCAAGCCAGAAAATTCAACCTAAACAACTGACTGCAGGTATTGGTATTTGTGACTTATTGATATTGATCAGAATAAATAAACACTTCAGTCTCTGTTGTCTCAATTTCCCTCTCTCTATACAGTAGGAATAAAAATGGGACCTATGTCAAAGGGATAAAAAGCTAATGAAATAATCTAATCTACGTATAAAGTGCTTGTAACAGGCTTGGTGCATAGACGTGCTATAAAAATTTCATCAGTTTTATTTCTAACAGCATCAGCTGCTAAGCAGACTTATTTCATGTGGGCTTCTTTTTTTATTCACAGAATAATTTTAGGTTTAAAAACCCAATGTGTAAATCAGTAGAGCACAGAGTGTGACTTCCAGGGCTTATATAACACTGCCTGCGTTTCTGAGGCTGTTAAATAGCAATAATAATAGCATTTGACTCATAGGATTAATTATTCAAGTGAGGGCTAAATAAACTAATATGCTTAAAGGACTTAGAACAATTCTTGGCGCACAAAAAATTCAGTAAATGTGAAGCACAATTATATAAGCAAATTTAAGAAAAGTAATTAGTAGTCTAAATTTATCACCCAGTTGTTAGGGACAATGACAGATTTATTGTATAGAAAAGTCTTAATAACTTAGGTATATTAGAAAAAATAGATCTTCAGAAGTAAAACCTTGATCCAGGATGTAGATTTCTTGTGGCACAGGACCATGTTGTTACATAACAGCAGATGAGTGCCCAAAACCCATAGCTGCATTTGGCCACCATTTCCTCCCTTTCCGTTTACTGAAGCTGAGCACATCCCAGGATCACCCTCCCGAAGTCACAGAAAGACCCAGGGTCAGGATCAAACGCTCATACCGCACAAACATGTTCTCTGTCACTTTTCAGTCACGGTGGGTTTCTCAAAAAGATGAGTTTTCAATTTTGGTTTTTGGGGTTTTTTTTTTGGAGCTGAAGGCTTCTTACAATATCAGTGCAAACTAAGTATATGAACAGGTATAGTATTATATATAGTATTATTTTGCCAAGACACAAACTTTACCTCCCTCTAATTTATAAATAAGGTCTTATATTAATGGTTGTAGCATAAGGTGGGTATTTTACTCATACATAACAAATAAAATGTAAGCATAATAGTCACTGGCTTTGTTTTGTATAGGAGATATTTTAATTATATTTTTGGAGCTGCTAAAATCAAGAATTAAAAATTTGAAGTTATGTTAGATTTTTGATTGACTATAGCTCTGAATGTGTTCTGAAACTTCCTTTTTAAGGGACTCCTTTCTGAGGGTTCTTTTTTTAATTCTTCAAAATGAAAAGAGTTTCTTTAAATGGATGTTTTCTACTTTTTTTTTAGACTAAGTTTCCACAAGTTGGACAGTCAGAACAAATTCAGTCAACAGCTTCCAAAGGGCAACACCCAGATAAAACTCATATTTACTGGGTATCACCTGGTCACCCTGATGTCAGGAAAGCACAGAACTAGTATTAACTTCAGCCAGGGCTGAAGTATTCCAAGAGTTGCCAAGGCCGACCACCCTGGTGATCCAGCACTAGGTTTGAACCATCCCAGGAATCATCACCACCCTGGTGACCTGGTTGCCTCCCCAGAGCCAGAGGCCCTTTGAGAGCCTCTACCATATAAAAATACATTGTTATTCAATGTTAAGTGGACACTCCTCCGGATCCTTCACTAATGCCAGCCATGCGTGTGGCTTTTTGTGACAGTTCAGTGCTAAGATGGTGCATTGCCTCATCAATCAGGTGTGTTGCTTTGTGTCACACCGAGCATCACAAAGCCTGTACCTGTCTGTAGCTATGCTTCTGATCCCCACAGTGTGAATCCCAGTGACGTTAGGGAGCTCAGCCGCCAGGGTCAAGAGAAGCAGTCAATTACCAGGCCCTGATGTGGAGCAGGAAGAGGATGAGGAAGAGGATCCCGGAGAAAGACAGAAAAGATGAAGTTAGGCAAACATCTCCAGAAATGATGGGTTTTTTTCTCAAAACAAAAGCATTTGGTTACTCTGCTTTATGGACTGAATTGTATTGTATGCAGAGACACGTCTTAGAATGAAGGCATGGAGCATTTCTATTCCTTAGAGAACATCCTCTCAGAAAGTACATAACTTGACATTTGTGTATGTTTCTCAGTGTTTAAGGAATTCAACATGATGTGTTGTTGAAATCAATCCATTTGATACTAAACATCTAATAATGTTCAGTAGTCAAAAAGAAGCAGTTGAGGTTGACAAGCTCACGCATCTATCTTTTATCTAACTCAACCTTCAGGGGAAGAAACCCCACTTTATTTATTATTATTTATATGTTACTTATCAATACATTCAGTCAAGGGAAGCAAACGAGGCCCAAACCCCTTCTTTGTTTTACTCCCAGCCTTGTACCTTCTCTTTGCTTTGTGAGTGAGTCTCCCATTTCAGGTTGTAGAGATACAATCTTTACAGAAAAGCAAATAACCTGTCAGCCAGAGCTGCAATCCTTAGGGTTAAATGAACACATTGTTTCCAGCCCAGCTTAAATTTACCGTGAATTGCTTTGGGGGAGCTTGGTAGTGGCTAGGGTATGCTCAGAGCATAGATAGGCATCAACTACAGCTCCCACCATAGGAACTCATAGGGTTATTTTTGAGACAGGCACATGACCACTGATTTCAATATAATGTAAGCAAATCTTTCAAAATAGTTATGTGGGCTTTCTAGTTGGGTCCTTATAGATAGAGAGATCATACAGGTACAAAAATATGGGGAAGGAAGTGTCAGCTGGGGACCAGTCTAAGGAACGGCAGGAGGCGAGGAACCCTATACAAGATTCTTATAAGGCCTGTTTAGATTTCTCTTTTCCTCAGTTTCTCTGCAAGAAAGACACAAAGCTGTGTTCACACCTTTGCCTCTGTATCTACAGGTGTAGATTAGTAGATATCCCATTTGCAAGAAGCAGAAATATATTTTAAACGTGGATTAAAGGGACCTGAACATTAAAGCTCTCACAGTACACATTCCTCACCATTAGAGATTCAGTGACTCCATGTATAATTGACTTCTACTAATGGGGTCGAAGCAACAGTTCTCTAGGCTCTAAGAAGCCACATCCTGAAGCCATCACTATGAATAAGAAGTATTTTTGCTGAGTTACATGTTCACTTCTTAGTTGAGTTACATGTTGGCTGAAAATTACACTGGAGTTAAAAATTTTTAATTTTGAGATGATTTTTTTTCTCAATGCATGTATAATGTGGTAAAAACTGGGAAGGGATTTGTCACTTGCCACTGGTGTCATTCCAGCTTGCTGGGAACGATGACGTTTTCTCAAGTGCTCTGAGACAGCGCCAAGACTGGAGACAGTATCCAACTGGGGATGGTTTATCAGGCTACAGAGTCTAGGCAGGCTAACTGATGTATTTCTACAGATTTCTGCACCAATTTGCAACCTTGTACATATCAGAGAAAAGGATACATTTTGTTAATAGCAAAACTGAATTGTTATTCCCCCCACAAAAACACACACGTATTCTCAGCAAAATGAAAAATTATTTATAACCCAAACATCCTTATGCAAATGAGTTTTCTTTGTGGCCCAGCAGAAGACTATGCCTTTTGATCTCTAAAGAGCCAGTAATTTTAGGATAGCCATTGGAAACAGATTTGGCCAGAACAATGCAGCTAAAAACACAGCTCAATACTTTGTTTACCTGAGAGCTGCAGGAAGACTTGCGAGCCAAAAGTTATTCTCAACACAGATTTTGCTACTGCAAGAAAACGTGTCAGTTTGCTTGTACGAATTCTCCACATAATTGCTTGGTTCTTTACAGTCTTTCTACTGCATAAACAGACCAGCACAACTGTAAGCTACGTTTATCCTTTTTTCTAATCCATGAATGTGAGGATTGTGAAAGCACTCCCCATTTCAGATAAAATTCAACAGATATTATCCACTGAACCTTTCCTGTCAGACTCACTAACAGCGCTTTTGTAGGGCTATAGTTATTGGTCAGAGAGGTTTATAACTGGGAAATACTGAAGATGAAGTGCTGAACTCAATCATGGCCCCATCAGTGATGTTGGTGAACGAATAGAGTCACTGCAGCAAGCGAGGAAACTAGAGGAGCTGATCTGATGGCTAAGTGCTAATCCCCCTGCTTATGTAACCACACAGCTCCAAGTTTTGGAAGCACTAAATATGACTTGAGTGTGTTTATTGGATTGAGCTGTTTCTTCCATTTATATTCTTAATTTCATTTCAGTTTCATGCCTGAGAACAGCTCTTGATTTATGAGTCTTGTCCAGAATGACATTTTTTTAGAAAAAAAAAAGAGAGAAAGCATTATATTAATAATAATAAGCTAAAAGAGACCAAAGAGTAATTTGGGAAAGTTAGTAATGATATGGGAATTTTTTTTCTCCCCAATTTTTACATATCCCCACACAGAGAATAAATTGACTGGCTACTTCTTGTCTGTGGATGAAGATCCAGAACACGACCAGAGTTCACGGCCTGCCTTTTTCAATCCCGTGGGTGTAGATATGAGCAACTTCCTTCCGTGTACACTGTACCCGCTGACTTAGGTGTGGAGATAAATGCTCACCACCGCCTGACACAAAAGTCACCCTTGATTAAGTTAGTGGCCCTTAAACCTAATTCTTGGCAAATAAATTGAATAGAGCCTCTGGCAAGCCTGTAAGAATGAATCATCAAATCATAGTTTTTAAAAAAATTGAAATGAAATAGATAGGAAAAGAGCTCAGGTACGGCTCGAGCCCTGAGCGACAACAGTGCCAGCTGATATGAGGCAGCCTTTGAGCCCAGCACAGTTTTAGGAAATTGTTTAGTGGTTATGTATAATGCGACACGCCTCAAAACCTGTTAATTAAACTGGTTTCCATAATGGGTTGAGATGTGTAATTTACGTAGCCATCCCCCCACAGACATTTGGAAAGAAATCGTAAATCCCAGTGGTGAGTGGCTCTCTGGCACGGTAAGCTCTGGAGAGCTGAATAAGCCTCCTTTTCCCGCCACCAACGTGAGGAGACCTCAGGCTGCCTCACTCTCTGTTCCATTAGGAAACCCAAGCTCAGCATCAAGAAAGACTGGTATTCTCGAAAGCTTCTCCTTGTGCCGGCATCTTTCAGCACATAGGTCCATGAACAAAACCCGACAATACAGCTTGCAGCTGGATCTCAGAGTGAGTCTGAGCCTGTACCCACTTCTTACCATCCTGAAAAAACTGCTGAAGGAGAGAATGGCTGAGATGCACCACAGCATGGACCGCAATCCAGAACGTTTATCAGAAGGTCGAACACTGACGGGTGTCAGATGCTGAGGGTTAGGCCTTGGCCTAGAATGGTAGACTTCAGAACCAAGATGCTGAAACAAGCAGAAGCACTCATGGAATTTGGAGTAGCAAGTGTCATGCTTGCATGGTCCTGCTCATGTGTGCACGCTGCGTGTGGCAGGGAATGGGCCACTGGAGTGTGAAGTATGCCATGAGTTCTGAGGAAAAAGATACTTTAGAGACAAAATTGCACAGTGTCATGATGAAAGCCTCGCTTCAAGCAGTTAATAGGATTGGAAGGGTTTATGTGCCATAGATAGCAACCTAAATAAAATACCAAAACATAAAATTGGATCCTTGAGTCACAGTCCAGGCTTGGGAATGTACTTGACTTCGTATGTGCTGCCAAAACACACACACAGGAGGTTTGGCAACAAATTCAGTAGCTGATATCAATGAATTGCTTTCATATCAAATAGCTTATATTTTTATTAGACCTATTTACAGTCAATATTATGGTCATGGCCATAAATGAAAACCCACGTGTTTCGGGGGAGGAAAGTCCTGGAAGCAAAGATACTAAACAAATATCAAAGTCGTAAGCACTGAAATTGATTTCAGCTTCATTTGCATAATTAAATTTAAACAAAATAGGAATAACTCATTATGTAACTAAGGTCCTCAATTTGAATTACAGGGCCTCTCCCTTAATCAGGAAATCCAGAGATGGCCACATGATTTCCAAAGGGGTTAGATTTGTTCTGATGATCACTGACTTTGGTTTATTTGTTGTTTGTTTACTTTTTGTGACAAGGTCTCACTTTTGAGATGAAGCCAAGGCAAGCCTCAAAAAGCAAAGCAACCTGCCCCACCCAGCTTTCCACATACTGGGATTGCAGATACGATCTGCCATGTTCAGACTTAACCCGCCATGCTCAGACGTGCTCTACCAAGCTGGGGCATTCTTAAGGGGGTATTTGCCACAGTATGTGAAGATCTCTTCTCAGACTGGTACAAGATGTTCACACACCTGGAATAAACTAGCTTTCTCCTGGCTTGGTCTTCACTGAGCTAGTCTCTCTGTTTCCCTGGGACAGCCCAAGCAAGTATAACTCTGCCCACAAAATTCTGAACTTAGCTACAGCCACACAGGCTGTATGTTTCCCTGGGACAGCCCAAGCAAGTATAACTCTGCCCACAAATTCTGAACTTAGATACAGCCACACAGGCTGCCCCATGCTGAACTGTCACTTAAATGCATCCTGAGTTTTCATGTCCATTCTGACTTTCTTTAGCTGCAGTAAAGGATTTAAGCCGAAGTCTGTTGGCATAGAAGTGTTGGGAATTTCACCACTGGGAAAGAACAAGTAGGCAAACTTAGTTTAAAAACAATCTACCTTGTTTGATCTTTCCTGAGCAGCTGCACTGATTACTAACCAATCTTCTTCATTGTATGTTGGGGTACAAATGTCCCGGTAAGTTGTTCAAAAGCGTATTATTAAGTTGAGGAGTATTTAAAATAAATTCATGCTTCATTTTTAGACTTATTTCTGTAAAATCACTTTCTTATGCTTGTATCCCTAAATGACTCATATATTTAGTTGTTTTATTTTATTTTTGATGTTTAGCAGCATTTGTTGAAAATTTCAGATTTCCCTGCCTCTCTCTCCCCCTACTGGTGAGCAGGTATAAGCACAGTTTAATATGAAAACATGTTTCAATGTGTTGTAAACTACCCCCATTTTTTTCTGCTGAAATGAGACTTTAATAATAAAGTATGATTCTTATTACCATTATTGCTAGCAACAGAAAATGCTTTCTGGAGTTTGTTGTGAAGCTATACTCCCATTCTGGGAGTGTGGACAGATGTTCATAGGGTCATGCTTACTTAGCTTTCTTTTACATCTCCAGAATACTTGCCTAGGGATGGTGCCACCCACAGTGGATTGGACCCTTCTGTATCAATTGACAATCAAGTCCCCCACAGCCAAGCAATACCTGTGCAGGCCAATCTGATCTGGGAAGTTCCTCAACCGAAACCATTTTTTTCTCAGATGACTGCAGGCTATGTTAAATTTACCCTTAATGCTGACTAGGACAGTGCTCAAGAAAACACAAGAAAAAAGACAGGGAGTTTCACAACACAATGGGACCTTGAGCGGTTGTGAGAGCCACTGTGAAGGAGAAGGTCCAGGAAGCCATCAGGCATCTGAGGGATGGCATTCTCTTCATGGTAAGTTAAGCCAGTGCCTCACCATGAGAAGCCAATGGAAGCCTCAGGTGTAAAGAAGGATGTAGCGTTTCTGAACAGCTCTCATCCCCACGGGTCAGCCCTGAGTGTGCAGTGGGAGGTCTGGGGCCGCTGTTGGCTCTTGGGGTCACTCGTCAGAAAAGTGATGGCTGTGGAGAGGATGTCAAAGCAAAGCCAGTTCCACTGTACCAGAATCAGAGGGGCCTCATCTCAGCCAGTGACCTCCCCAACTTGACTTCTGCCCTCTGCAAACTGTTTCTTTGTCCAACTCTAACTCGGAGTCTTCCGGATCCAAATCTTCTGAGAAAATAAGTCCAGCTTAACCAAAGTGACATAATTTGAAAACAATCAAACAAACAAAAAAAAGTTCACCTGTTTGTCAACCTGCCACCTACATGCATCTCTTTAAGCATATCTAATGTCCACAGGCATGTCTAACAGCATCATGTTCCACAGGACAGAGCTCTCACACAGGAAATGGGGCAACATGGTGCAAAGAGGAAACACAGTATATTCTTGATGAATGTGCCTTGCTGCACAGCTGGGTCCCATTCCTTCCTCTGCTAGAAGAGGAGCGAAACACAGAGAAAAAGAAGACTCCATATTCCCTATTCCCTTCTCTTTAGCAGGTTCATAATTTCTCTGGTTGGTAACTTAACCCTTGCTCTCAAAGGATATATACCAGAAGTCTTCTTGCTTATATTTACTTTTTCATTACAGAGCTTTGAAATTACTCTCGCTATGTAATAGCAAAATGATTCCCCTAGCAGTGAGAATTGAGCAGTTCTGTGGAAGCTTTACTCTGCCGGAATGGTCAATCCACAAAGTCAAGAGCAATCGCTACTTCCTTCCACACCAGCCCTCTGTACCTTGGTAGGAACATGCCAGTGCTGTTCATATGAAAGCAAATTGCTTCTGACTAAAGGGATAGAAGAAACACATTTTCTAGTCAACAGATTGCTTAGGTATATAAGCTATCAGGAGGACTCAGAGCCCAGAACTGTAGCTACCACTAGAGAAATTTACACTAGTAAGTCATTAGGGAAAACAGTATGAGGAGCCACGTACATTTATACCCTTTGGCTATTGGATACCAGTGCTGGCCGTGGGATAAAGATCAATATACGCCGGCTGGCAATTCTGATTGCGCCATTTCCAGACCACACTGCTTCAGCTTGCATAGTGTGGCCACGCAGCTACCGTTACACTTGACACAAAATGTCTAGCCCACGGTGCTATCAGGCTGACTGTTTGGATGATAGAAACTGGTGAATTTTATGAACAGGAGTCAACTAGAAAACTACACTGGTTGGAAGTTATTTCTATTGGTAGGACCATAATTATATGGAGCCCCATGCTGTTGAAAAACATTTTGAAATCCTCAAGTAGTGGTTTTGTTTCAGGCAAGGAGGACAGACCTGCAAGCAGATTTAAAACAGAGCCTGAACTTTCCATGATGGAAGCCATCCAGTGTCACCACAGACTGCAGGTTCATACTATGCATGGGTCATTGGGAAAGGGGCGTGGCTGTAGACAAGCAATGGCTGAAACTTATAAACTCAGTCTTCCTTGCCCGCATGGAAATGTATTTCTTTTCTGGGGCACTTCCTTAGTAGGACTTAGTACAACACACAAATGTCTTTACCTTCTTCTGCACTCACACCATGGGGGCTGTTCCCAAATCTCTTTCTCTCTCAAGATATTGTCACCAGTTTGCAGGAGCATGGATTCCACATGCTTGGCTTATGCTGAATAAATGTGGCGGTACAACACCAGGCAGCTCTCATTTCAGACAGAGAGAACAAGTCTATTCTGTCTGTTTGAAGTCCTGCCACACTAGATTTCCCTTCATCTGTACCTCTCAGCTCACCTCAGAGTCAGAAAGTCTTTCTGTCTCCCCCAAGCTTTTGATTGGTACCAGTGTGTTGTTCAGAAAGAGGCCAGGGTTTTTCTCAGTCGTTAACTTTGTCACAGAAACCTTACGTAGGTGTGACAGTATAGTTGGTGCTGTCAACTAAGAGCAAATAGCTTTTGACTAAAAGTCCTAGGAAAACATATTTGTCAATAGCTGTAGGTAGAAATGGCTGCTAGGTTGGCTAGCACCAACCTTTTCTTTCTTTCGTTATTTTTAAGATTTATTTATTATGTATACAACATTCTGCCTCCATGTATGCCC
>LOEQ01007131.1:100308-111808 GCA_001685075.1 Bramus lutescens | reverse complement strand
TTTACAACTCATCAGATACAGAGATTTACTCCCAACAAAAAAGAAAATATAAAAGAATATTCAAGTATATTTTGGTTAATTGGATATTTCCATTTTAATTCCAAAGCACACACATTGCTAATTTCATCAGTTTGTGGTCCTAATTGATTTACCCAAGCACATGCACCTGAAACTCACACTTAATCCCATGATTCCTAATAAGAGTAGAAGTCTAATTTGGAAGAGAAAGAAGTTTGTGGGGAAACAAAACATGGCAATAATGGCTGAGCAAAATAAAAATTCCTAAAACCAATTCCTAATTGATTTCTCTTCATAGAAGAGAATGTACTTCCAGTTCTCCTATATGGCAAACTGACAAGTGGAAAGATGTTCTCTTCTGGTCCTCAACATCCTCAGATTGATAAGAACTAACAGTTTTAAAGACAATGCAAATGTTTGAAGTCAACTATTAAACTGTTAAGCAGATACAAAGATTTCCAACAGACAGTTGACTAATAAATCTATGTCTCTAATTCCCCTTCAATGGCACTATTTTGATAAATATGTTCTCTATTTTCTTCATGAAAACTAGAATTTATATTAATAGGTTGGAGAGGGTTAACACATGGAAAGAAAACGAACAATGGGAGCACACGGTCATAGCTGCACCATCCATCATCACAAGTGGCATTCTGTTCCCAAACCGAGCACTTTGATACCATAAGACTCAGTAGATCCTCCCCATTTCAGTTGTGTATGTCAGAAACTCTCATCCAAGGAGGAGAAAGTTAATGTGATTATTTAGATGTAACAGGAGACTCCTTTCTTACAAAATGGGTAGTTCTCCGGCTGAGGGAGTTCTGGAAAGGCCCTTTGTTACTCAGAGAATGATAACCTCTCCAAAATCAGACATTAAAAGAACCTATCCCCAATTTGATGCTATTCAGAGGTGATATTTTTGGAAAATGATTCAACTTAAATGAGTCCATGACAGAGCCCACATAACAAAAGAAAGATCAACCAGAGTGCTGCGTCTTCGCTGTTTTAAGATATAGCAACAAAAGGTAGATTTCTACAACACAAGAGGAAAACCCTAATCAACTACCAAATCTGCCAACTCCTAGATCTTAGATAGCATGCATAACTGTGGTAAATATATTGTTATTGTTTCCCGATTCAAGGCATTTTATCTCAGTATTTGAAGAAGCTGAGGAAGATGAACAGTGGGAGGAAGTCCACTATTTGATGAAAGGAGATCAAAACATAAATGTACATGAAATGTGATAACAAATCCATTATTTTACATAAATTAATAAAAGCTTATAAAATGAAATAAAAGCAGAAAAAATAACTAGAACTAAAGAGCTAGAGATTAGGGAAGACCAGAGCAAAACAGTGTCTTCTGGAAATGACAGGATCCCTGCGTTCATGAACCCATAGCAGCTAGGTATACCTACAAAAGGCCTGCACAAAATCAAATCAATCAACATTCTAGCATGGGGCAGGAAGTATTCACAGCTGACAGTTTCTAGAGGAGAAAGATTTTTTCTTTAAAAAATGGCCTCTGGTAAGTTGATCATGCTCCAGCGGATGAGCCCATATCTAGGAGTCCATGGGTAGCACAAATTGAACTTAATGCATTATTTAAGAGAGGGGTGTTAATAGGGGTTAGGGAGGTAGGCAGTTCATCTAGGAATTAGGAAGAGAAGTTGGGCAAATATGATTAAAATATAGTATATAAAAGTCTTAAAGAATTAATAAAGATATTATCTTTATAAAAGAGGTTGATGACTGAATCTTTTTCTGTCCAAAAGACCATTGTCTCATTACCCTTCAAGTGGTAATGGTTTCAGAATTAATGTACAGTCAGAAGCAATGAAAGAAACATAATAAATCACATAGGTAAAGTTCCTGAAATTTTGAGTAACTGATCAAATCTCCTAAATAACCCTCAAACTAGGCTCTGAATAAATGTGTTCTCAGAGATTATTTTCTTTCCTTCTTAATCTCCTCAACAATGTTGGAGATCAAAAGAACTTTTCAGCAAATAAAATCTGAAACTCGTATTCATAGAAGTTTTGTTCTTTCGTGAGTTTGCTGGTTCAGTGAATTGAATTCCTAGTTTTATTTGCCCGTTAATAGCTTCTAATCTAAAGGAATTGTATCCTTGGAGTGGAAATTCTGATGACTTCCGGTTTGGAGTATGGGAATTAGAATGGTGAAGGTGAGCAAAGGAACTAATTCAAAGACTGGATGAGTGCATGCAGAACATCTGACATCCAAGTGGGTTTACTCTTGGGCCCAAGTAGAGGTGTGTCATGAATACTGGAGACATCACACCTGTCATTCTCAAAGCTACATCTTTATACACATATACGGATGGATGGATCTACTTCAATGGCTCTTCACAGGGCTTGGCTACTTTCTACATGAGAGGTAGAATCCACACGTGTTGTTATTTCCTGGAAGGCTGGTGTATTTCTGTCAATACGCCTTTTATATTTGCCCCCCACAGAATTAAAAACATCAGAACCAGGGAGGTAAACTATTCAAAGAAAATTCATAATAGTAATTTTGTAATAGCCCGGGTTAGTCAAAAGAACTGGGCCTTTGACCCAGACAAATTCTTGTCTCTTCCGATTACAAATCTTCAGGTCTTAGGGAAAAGTTACTGGCACTTGCTGGGTCATAATTACCCCCTCTCTGAAAAATGGTTAAAGATAGAACACTTAGCTGTGGTACCCTGGGCAGTATGGCACCAGGAAGAAAGCAGACAAAGGAGTCTGTCTGGTGCAGATTGTTACTGTGGCCTCTTCCACTTTGTCTCCTTTCACACTCAGAGGTGAGTGGATATTCATGCAAAGGCGCCAGAGCTTGTGTGTAGAATATACTGTTGCTGACTACAAGGGCTGTAGCTTGTGAGAAAGTATCTGTTTTGGAACTCATGGCTGCATCATTCGCATTTACATCCACAAAGCACTTGCTGATCCTGTATTATCTGAAGAGCAACAATTCATGCCAAGGCTTTTTCAAGGCATCTTTCTTTTTCTTTAATCAACTAATCTTTCAAGATTTTACACACTCCTCCTTTTACAGCTGGTATTATAAATATAATTCTTTAATAAGTAATTCTTTTAGTTTTTGAGATGTAATATACTTATATCATTTTCCCTTTCCTCTCTCCAAATACCCTTGTTCTCTTTCAAATACATGGCCACTTTTTGATTGTCATTACATTACATACATACTTGCTCAATCAATATGTACTTGTATGTATGCTTTCAAGGCTGAACTTCAGTCAACTAATGGATATAATTCTGTATATCCATGAACATATATTTAAGGAGTTGCTCTAGGTCAATGCAAGATACAATTTTTTCACAAGTACTTAATATTTGAATGTTTTTAATTTAAAATAGAGCCCCCAAATTCTCTCTGGACAATCTTTATAATACAGTAAAATCTAACGAGAGTGTTAGTCTTTTACCTTGATAACATAAAGGGGTTCCCTTGCAGAGATGAAGGCTCTCCAAAAGTTACCACATGATTTTACACTGTGCCCACCTTGTTTTACATGTTTTCTCTAAATAAAGGACACTGAGGCTCAGAGATAAAGGGAAGGGATGAAGTCAGGTGACAGGAAAATACATAGGAAAGGGGAAAGAAATCCATCATTCCTCCAGATGAGATACTGAACTTTTGTTTAAAGATCAAAATTTAAAAAAAAAAATCGAAAAGTTCCACAACCTTCCCAGAGCTAACAGCACAGGGATTTCTAAGGAGAGCCCTCCTCCCTCAGACCACAAAAAAACCAAGTGTGACCATGAATGGGAGAATGTGGCTTTTGCAAGACTAAAGGGGGTTTCAGTGAAGAAATGGCATTTGAGCTAGGTCCTGCTGCGTGAGTGGGAGTTTGCTGTGCACAGGAAGGAAGAAAGGAAGGGCACTCCAGGAAAAGAAACAGCATCTGGGACAAGACAGAGTTTCAAAGAGTGGCGTATTCAGAACACAGTGAGACATGCCTTGTGGCTGAAGCGTAGGGGGCACGTGGGAGAGGAGAAGACAGGAAAAATAGCAAGTTTTAGAGGAAAAGGCTGGGGAGGCTTTGTGGAGGAAAAGTATCACCCCTAGCAGGCTTCAGGGATGATGGATGGGGCATGGCCTAGCATCACCTCATGCTTTCAGAGATGTCCCCTCAAAACTTGGATAGACTAGAATATAAAACCAACTGATATCCAGTTTCCAGAACAATAATCAAGCAGATGGTCCTGATCGCCATGCACAGAGAGACCACACATGAACATTCTCTAACCTGTGGTACTCGCTGAGGACGATGAAGAAGGAATACGTGTAGAACTTTGTAGTTGCCCCTAAAACAAGCAGTAGCAGTCGGGACAGGAGGGCCAAAATGAGGAAACACTGAAGAGGGAGAATGAGTAGGACTTAATGGCTGAGTTAGAAAGTAATTAGGAAGAGAGCATAAACACAAAGCCACATCTCAGGAAAGCGCCAGCCCTGCTTGACTTTGGTGCTGTTAACTGAGACGAGAGGATAAGAAAAAACATCGGTTTCTGAAGTTGACAAGGTTTACTTCATTTGCATACTATGATCCAGCATGGAAGCATCATGACTATACAGAAAAGCTGCAGACTTTTTGCCCCTCACTGCTTTATAGTGTTGTGTATATGTGCTATTATGTATTTATTAGTGTGGATATGTGTGGATAGGCACAAGGATGGGCATGTTGTGGAGGCCAGAGGTGGAGACCAGGCATCTTTGAAGATTTAGTTTTGTATTTGTGTGCATGTGTTCATGGAAGCCAAAAGAGGGTATAAAATCTCTTAGAACTGGAGTTAGGAGCTGCTTGGAGTGAGTCCTGGTAATCAGACTCAGGTCCTATGGAAGAGCAACAAGCACTCTCAATAGCTGGGACATCTATCTCTCAGGCCCTTAAAAATTTGACATCAGATGTCTTTACCTGATGACACATCACCTGCATCTTATAAAACAGTTCCTCTAACTGAACTCAGAGCCCATCTGTTCAGTTAGGCTGGCTGGTCAATGAGTTTTAGGGATCCAGCTGTTCCTCGCCAGCACTAGGGGTTATGAGTGCACACAGCTGTGGCTGGCGTTCTACGTGGGCTCTGGAAATGTGAGCTTGTGTCCTGTGCTTCTGGTGGCAGGCATCTTACTGACCCATTCATCTCCTCAGCACTTTATTTTTAAGTTTTCTTGTCCCGATCTTTTAAGGAAGCATCACATGTCACTGCTCCGTGCAGTCAAAGCCCGACATGGTTTGCAATGGAACTGAGATTAAATAGAAAACAGGAGAGGAGGCAGAAACTCTCTAGCTTACAGACATGCAGTCTTTTATAATCACTTATTAAAGGTTTATCACAGTGTATTGGAGTTTCCCGTTTCAACCTCCAGATATAATGGGACTTTACTCTAAATGCTAAACACAGTCAAATGGGTCTTGGTATGATTTAAAGGAATGACATGGTTGAGTTTTTAAAATTATTTTTGAATTACCAATATTGCCTTTGAAATGATTGTGCTATATTTTTAATGAGTTAGTTATACTAACTATTCATGTTTGGAATGTCCAGGGTCAACTCAACCACTTATGTCTCTTCCTCTGATTTCTCCCAAAACCTATGGACAGCTCCACGAGTATTCACTGCCAGCTTAGACCCTAAGACACTTACTGAGAAGACTGCCGTGTAGACTGTGTCTAGCCAAGGATGGGAGAGACAGATCAGGGGCAGAGAGCAGCGGAGCCACACAGAACCTACTGAGCAGAGTAAGAGAGGACATTTTGCTACATGTGCCTGGATATACTGCTCCACCTGTCAAGAAGCATCTGTCAGTGGCTACTAGATATAAAACACCAACAAAAACAAATACAATGACAGCTATGTTGGCCAAGAAAGGGAGACAGCAATAAGTAATCTATAGGTGCATTATCACTGATTGCTTTCAGTTCAATAGAAACATTTGTGTTTCAGCAACCTGTTCTGTAAATATATATGATTGTAATTGCCATCTAAAAATTATGAAAGTCTCTCTCTGTCTCTCTCTCTCTCTGTGTCTCTCTCTCTCTCTTTCTCTCACACACACATTGTTTAAGGCATATAATCAAAACTAAGACATTTTAAGGAAATTATTTTAAAGCATGATTTCTTTATTTCAATTATATAAACATATTAGGAATTTTTCATGTTTTTTTAAAAATATTTCTATTATTCCATTTTTAGATCTCTAATTAAATCAGGGGGCTTTCTACAAAAGCATGTTTCTGAAAAACCTCAATCATTTGCTCTTCCTAAATGTTTTCCATTGCAAGGATTAGAGGTGACAAATCACAGTCAGTTTATCTCCTACGGTTTCTTCTAGCACATTGTCAACTCCCCTCTCACCCTCATATGCACACCCCCTGCAAAGTAACTGCATATGAGACAGTGTAAAGGCTGTGGGATAAGTGACACTATTAGCACAGTGTGGTGGCTTTGATGTGTAGCTCTCGGCGGGGTTGCCAGGAGAGTGACAGACTCCAGCTCTAATGCAAAGACTATTCCCATCGACTCTGTTCCCTGCTAATGGTCTCTTATTACTATTGGTGGCACAAAGCAGGCAGGCATCATGGTTGCAAACCCACTTTCTTGGGATTAGCTTCTTAGTCTGCATTCCTATTTTCTGTATGCACTAAGTTCTTTTAAATACAAATTATTAAAGTACTTGATATCAAAATGAGGCCAGTGAATTTTGTCTTGATTCAAATAAAAATTGTGTTATATCCTACATTACCAACCCCTTGCCCCTTTGCTGAGGCATGCAGATCTGGAAGCTCATTATTTTTCTTTCAAAATATGTATGGTCAATGCAATCCTAGTCTCTGCACACTGGTGTTGCAAAAATTTGGTTTCGCCAATATCTAGTCATTGAACAAAATGCTAAAGATTAATGTAAAATTTTACATCTAAAAATAAATTGTACCATTGTTGGAGAGTAAGTGGGTAGTCATCAAGGCACCTAAGATAGTAAAGTGAATTATAATATAGAAACAAGGGAGGAGTTAGCCAGTGAACAGTCAACTAGTAGGTTTAAAACAGAAGCTGAACTACCCACAAGTTTGAGAACACTTTATACGCAATAATCTGTTAAAGGGAACTTAAAAGAACAAAAAGTACCCTCCATTCCCCTAATTAACTTTGAAGAGTCTAATTAAGGGCAACATAAAAGCCTAAGAAATGCTGGTTATTAGGCATGTACTTTAACTTGATCAGTGTGATGGTACTCTTGTAAACAAAGATGCTAATTTCCCCCAGCCCAAAATAAACTTCTCTGCAAATATCTCACAACATAATCATGCAGTACCTTGGGAGCAGAACCCTATCTGGTGCAGGCTGACTCTTGAGGTTACTAATTCTAGACATTAATGGCACTTGATTTGAAGATGTAATAGAGGAGAAAGAACATTCTGATAATGTGTGCACACAACACTCCTCGGTCTACTTTTTCTTGTCTTTAACCTGACCTAAGCTTCCCAAAGACTGACTGTTTCAATCCTAAGCATGCAGAATTTTATCTCTAAAATGGAGGCAGGAGGACAAAGTTTAAGAACATTGCTACTTAATTAACACAGTCTCCACATGATTCTGGAGTCCTGGGTTTGCCGTGGTTTCAAGAATATCATTTTGGGTTTTAGATTTTAGCTTTAACACTCAAATTTAGAAGGAAGAGATACCATTTCTTCATAAAAAGGAACCTGTTAGTAGTGAAAAGATAGGTATAATACTGGAAGGGGTGACAAAATCATGATTCTTTTTATCTCATTTCCCATGAGTTACTCTAAGAGAAGTGAATACTTATCCCAGAGTCAAAATCTCTGGCTGTTGGGAGCTAGTTTCACATTTTAACTCAGTGATCACCAGTGTTTCATCAGGAAATGCTGATCAGATTATCTTCCAAGATGATTCCCAGGGATGCTGCAAAGAGATTGCTTTGAAGAGCCTTGTATTTCTCATGAATGGGGACTTCTGATTTTTATTCTCCCAACACTAGTATGAATCATCAGTGTGTATGAATATAGACAGTTGTGGTGTGCTGCTGCATTCACCCAAACAGGTATCACCCATAGCCTGAAGTGACTGGTCTGGCCCGCCTTACAACAGGCATGCTGGTAAAAACCAAACCTTGCTGCTGCACTGGAACTGTGGCTTATGTCTTACCTGGAGACTTTGATTCCAACATCTACATTTAAAAAGACAGTCTTAAAAGGTAGCCTCTAACAGCCTCAAAACAGATTATTAGAGACGGTGGAGTTTTTAAAAATATATTTTGACATGCAGAAGCCTGTAAGAGTTTTACCGTGGTTGACTCTTCAGAGCTGACTGTCTGAACTTACTCTAACAAAACCTGTAGAGAAGGCTTTGCCCAGGGTCAGAGATTGGAGACTTCTGCATCTGGAGAAACAGCTAATTGTAGAAGTTACAGGTCACAAAAAATGACTCAGGAAAACCACAATGAAAGAGCTATGCTGAATAAAGTACCCAAGAATTGCCAAAGAGTCTCCTAGGACTGCCATTCTGGAAAATGCAACTAATTATGCTTAGATGCTTTTGCATCAATGTAAACCAACATATACAGATCACATTGTCTGTAAAATAGTAAGTTTTTGTTTGAAAAGTAGCAAAGAATACTGTACAAACATGGCATAAGAGGCAAGATGCCCTCCAGAAAATAGAATTGCAAAGTCATCTTCTTTAAGCACAGATTTGTTACCAAACAACTTTGAATTTGGTATGAATACAGTATTATATCTGCAAATATTATATTTGACTGCTCCAAATCATGGCTGTCCTAAGAATGTCTGCTTCCTACCTAGCCACATCAGTTCCCCTTCTATCGTTTTTACTTCCTCATTGAGATGAGAGAATGTCATCTCTTTCCAGAAACGAACATAAAAATTTACATTAACTACTTGAAGTTTTCTGAAGAAATATTAATGAATATGAAGAGTAGAGCACATTCATATCCATTGTCAAGTGTGTTTAAACATCACCTGAGGTAGTGTAAGCTCTGATCATAGTTTTCAGGGATGTTTGCTACTCCATCTCAAGAGATATCTTCAATAAAAGCAAAAAAGACAAAAACTAGCTTTTCGGTGAAAAGAGATTCAATTATGAAGATTTCACATGTCTTTTGGTTAAAACATCATGAGTGTTTTAATGTTTTTATCTGAGACATTGGACCATGACATTTTCATACTCTCAGAGGGCTCCACATTGCCATTACCTGAGTGATAATTCATGGTTTCTTGTCAAGCAGTCAATGTTGTCTGAAGCCTGTGCCTGTCTGTAGAATAGGTAGGAAGGATTGCTCAGCAAACATGCATATTATTATCTTTTTAATTTCTCTTCACTCAGCTTAAAAATGGACTCTCACTGCCAGTACTGTAAAGAGAACAGATCATGACTGTGGAGATGACTCGGAGAAATGGACTTTCTGGGAAAACAAGAGACTTGAGTTTGAATCCCCAGAACCAATGTAAAAATGCTGGACAGTGTACACTAGCAACAAAGTGCTGGGTTGAGGAATAAGTGGATCCGGGGGATGGTCCTGACCAACCAATCTAACCAAAACAGTGATTTCCAGGACCAGCGAGAGACCTTACTTCAAAAAAAATAGAAGTAATTGGAGAAATTATCCAAATGTCAACCTCTGACCTCTGTATGCACTTGTACAGAAAACACACACACACACACTCACATGCACACACACACACGAATATATCAGTGTTCATTAAGATAAAAAATGTGGGGCGAAATAAGGTAAAGAATTGAGGAACTTAATGGTCTGTGGATCTGTATTGAAAACCATTTTTGATGCATTATATACCTATAGATCTATTTTTTAACTGCTCTCTTCCAAGAGAATATGCAATTCATTGAACTAATCCTTGTCAGAGGTTATTGTATTAAATAGGAGAACATGGAGCAAAACTTACTCTGCTTCTTTCTATGAAAATGAAATGATGGGAGTCACACTCGGTGGCATAGTGATTAGCATGTAGAAGGGCTTCAGTACAATCTCCAGCACCACTCAAAAAGATTCACATGTAGCAATCTTGTATTTTCTTCACTTTAACAACGGATTATATGCACAATCCAAATAGTAAACTATTAAGAAGTCTTAAGGAGATTACTAGTATGAGTTGAAGAGTGTTAGGAACACAAAGAGAAGGATCGAAAACGAAGGGTGTGGGAATCAACCAAAAGAAAAAGTTTGCTCTGACACTGCCTGGATGGCTAGGCACTGATGACTGGCCAGCCCAAAGTCCTAGGGTAGAACCAGCCACAGCTGGGGGAAAAAGACCTAGAAAATGATTCATAATGATACTCTGATCGACTCCTAGCTCCGTGCCTTGTCCATCACCAGAGAGGCTTCCTCCAGCAGCAGATGGGAGTGGATGAAGAGGCCCAAAGTGAAGAGAGATCCTAAACTGAAAACTTCCACAGGGTCCCTCTTCTTGGAGATTGGGGAACCCACACAGAAGATGGGGAGGAAGAATTGCAGGAGTCAAAGAGAATGGAGGAGACCAGGAGAGCATTGCCCACCAAACCCACTAAGTAGGGATCATAGGGAGTCATAGAGACTGAAGAGACAAGCCCGGGGCCTGCAGGGGTCTGTGCCAGGTCCTCTGCATTGTGTTTTATAGGATTGCTATCCATGGGAGTGGGTGTATCTCTGACTCTTTTGTCTGCTTTGGGGAATCCTTTCCTCCTATTGGATTGCATTGCCTAGTCTTGTTGTAAGGGCCTTTGTCTTGGCTTATTGTATCTTGTTTTGTCCTGTTGGTTGTTTTTGAAGTAAGGTCTCTCGCTGGTCCTGGAAATCACTGTTTTGGTTAGATTGGTTGGTCAGGACCATCCCCCGGATCTGCTTTGGAAAATCTTTTCCTCCTATTGGATTGCACTGCCTAGTCTTGTTGTAAGGGCCTTTGTCTTGGCTTACTGTATCTTGTTTTGTCCTGTTGGTTGTTGACTCTTGAAGGCCTATGTTTTTCTAATGGGAGAGAGAGCCAAGTGGATCCAAGGAGAGGGGAGGTGGTGGGTAACTGTGAAGAGTGGATGGAGTTGAAACTGGTTAGAATGTATTGTATGACAGAAGATTCTATTTTCAATTAAAAAATAACTAATACCATGTATGCTAATTAAAAATAGTAAAAGTAAAGTCAGCTATTATTTCAAAACAAAGTGAATAAAATAGCCAGGGTTGCTTTCTCATTGTTTGTCAATGTATCTGAAACATGACCATAATGATGTCTTGTTCAGCACTAATCTAATGCTGCCAGAACTGCTGCCCAATCACAGTCCTTCCTAAATGCCACTGTGATATGACATTATGTCCGGAGTTATTAACATGTATCCATCATTTCCTGTTATGGATACAAGGGAATTCGTGAACAAGCACACACACAAATACACACAGAGAGAGAGAGAGAGAGAGAGAGAGAGAG
>LOEQ01007131.1:74602-91632 GCA_001685075.1 Bramus lutescens | reverse complement strand
TAGCTCAGGCTTCTTATTAAGTCTTGTAACTTATATTAACCCACTATTCTTATCTATGTTTGCCACATGGTTCAGTACCTTTTTTCAGTGGGGTATGTCACATCCTGCTTCTTTGGTGATCTGGGTAGGACAGCAGGAAGAGCTTCTTCCTTCTTCCAGAATACTCCTGTTCTCATTGCCCCACCTCTACTTCCTGTCTGGTTGTCCAACCTATACATCCTGCCTGGCTACTGGCCAATCAGCATTTATTTAAAACATGATTGACAGAATACAGACAATTCTCCCACACCAGTGCCTGTAGTTTCAGGTACATGAGAGAATGAGAGGAAGAATTACTTTAGATCAAGATTTGGCATCAGTAAAATTATAACCCTTAGAAAGACCAAATGGAGAGAGGAAAGTAGTGGGAGAGAGGGATTAAAATGCAAGGAAGAGAAAAAGGGAGTAGCTTTCATATTAAAAAAGTGTTATCTTTCATGTAACTATACATACATGCATATAGAAGAGAGGAGCAAAACATTAAAACTTTCACATTTGAAAAATAACGTGGTTTAAATTCTTAGTCTTTTTCTATTTTTCTAAAATGAAGATGCATTGCTTTTAATCAGTAAAAGTCTTCATACTAGATAGAATCAGCAAATCAATTAATTTTGCATGAAGTATGAGATACAGATAGATAAGGATAATAGCATTATCAGAAAAGGACCTTGAATTTATTTAGCGCTTCTCAGACAACTTTCCATCTACACTTTTTCATTTTGGGGTAATTAATACATGTCACTTTTACTTAATTGCCAACAGTACTGTTTAATGAACATCTAATTCTCCCGTAGCAACTCATGATCATCTTATGCAGTGAATATAACTCTAAATGCACACTTCTCATCTTACCAAATATCTCCTCAAATTCCTTAATGGAGTTCATTTTTAAACAAATGGATCAGACCCCAAGTTATAACTAATATAATCAGATGTTCTTTATATTAAAATATGCTACTAAATTTTTGTGTATAGATACTTTATTTCTAGTCAACAGAGCACTATGTCTACCTACAAAGATTGTAAATACAGATTACACAATCTCTTGTAGGTTGATACTGTCAGATTACACAATCTCTTGGAGGTTGATAATGTCTATTCCATGACTTATTGACCTCCATGACCATGTGTTGTGTTTAAATTATCAACATTATTTATTCTGTAGCTTTATTAGTCAGAGTTTAATTTTGTAGCATCCTCAGTTTTATTCTTTAAGTCTTGCATTGCAGAATCCCCTCTAACATACACATGCAAGGTGCTCCACTCTGTGACATTTGCAAAAAATGGTGCTTTTCTTTTCTTTTTTTTATTGTCTTCACCAAATATAAAGTCAATAGAGAACTAGCCTCATGACAACAGAATATATATGTTCTTGTACATATACATATGTACAATGTACACACATAAGAACCATGGGGATAAGAGGCTAAATGAATGCAGATGATGGCTAGAAAAGACAGGGTTAGTATTAGGGTTAGGGGAGATTAGGGTTAGGGTAAGAAGCTCAATGGCAAAGGGATTGAAAGCCTTGTCACTTTTGACTTTTTCAAGTCCCTACAAGTTGAAAGGGGCAGGGGAGACAATTTCTGTCTGAACTGCTTTCAAACTTTGGTGTCATTTTTCTGATTGTTTTTTCTTATTCTTGATCATATAACAACCTCCACAAATGTTACCTTGCCTGTTTGAAGATGTCAGAGTCAGGATCAAATATAGCCCTGGTTTAACGTGTTTTATGAAAAGAGCACTGGAAGGCTTTTTGAGGTGATCTGTCAACTGGCTTTGGGGTTTGTTTGTTTCTGAGAAACTCTTTAACTTTTTTTTTAAGAACATTGGTAAATTAGATAACTCATACCACTTTTTTTTTCTTTAATGAGCTGAAGAAACCAAGTGTATCCTAAACCTGATGAACGAGAGCTAGGTAAGGAGAGGGGCTGTCTCTTTCTACAGTATCATTGTGATTTTCTGTAGACGTCCTGGAAAGTAAAAGCTTTCCTCATATTAATAAATGTAACCTGCCATCCCTTTTGTAAACATGTGTACAGGCCAGCCGCAAAAACTACAGAATTAGTGACTTCTGAGAGTCTATCAATTCACTTAGACACCCAAATGAACCAAAATACTCACAGATCCATGAATGGCTTTTGAAATAGTACAACTACATATATTCTCTTCCTTACATATAATGTGTGTACAGAAACATAGCAAAAGCTGCCACATGGCATTTTCAATGAGTACTTTCCCAAAATACCAATTGACTATTTGCTGTTCTAAAAACTATTTATTGAGGGCGAGAGATAAATATTAAAGTATAAATAAACATATAAAACAGAAAGCAACTTCTTAGTTTGGGGGCAGACAGAGCTTATGTTCACCCAGTGTGGTTGGAACAAATGTAGTCAACATTTATTTAACTTAAAAAAGAAAAGAAAACTCATAGTTATCCACTGAGTAAAGGAACTTCTTCACTTTAATTTTTAGTCTCACAAAGCTAAGAGTTAACTTGGGTTTTATTGATGACCCATAGATGAGAATGAAAGATTTTATGTGATGGAAGGATTAAATAATAATGACCAGAACCAGTCTACAAATTGACTGCCATTGGCCTGAAGGGAAGAGTGCCATTTCTTTCCAGGGACTTACTTAAAGAGAAAGAACTGCTTTGATGACAAGTTAGCACAGAAAAGCATACCAAGAAGTATTCCTGTGCATCTGAAATATGTTCAAAATGCACTGAGAAAACATGGTTTATTATCATTAATTAGTTAGCATGCAATAAAACCCAGCATGTAAGACTTTATCAGTCCTCCAAATTACAGCTGAGTGTTTTCTTCCTCCATGAGGATCGTGAACAGTTCTCATACTCCTGCTATTGTTCTGATTTAAAGACCAAAAATCTGTTTCACGCAATAGCGCGTCACCCTTTCAAACTATCAGCTAGAAACCTCACTCGACTACCTGCCTTCACATGGTCTTCCATATGCGTATTACGTTAAAAATATTAGTTCCCTGATGCTTCACTTTGGGGATGGCACATTTAGGGGATACTGAAGAGGAGAGCAGTGAAAATAATTCAGCCTTCGTCCTAGAGAGCATGACACTTTGCTCATTTTGTTGTTCTTCAAATCAACATGCTTTTGGTTCTACCTGATCCAGTCACTTTAAAGTGATACACATCCCAACAGAGCACAGAAGAGAAAATAAGTGGTAGATGTGTATATTTATATTAAATATGCATTATAACAAACCTAAAGTACTAAATATTGTAATAAATGTGAAAATACGAGATTTTTTTTCTTTTCTTGGCAGTTCTTTAGTTAACCTGGTGGCAGAACTTACATTCTGAAGAGGTGTTCCCCATTAGATGTGCCCACCCACAAACTGCTTTTTCAGGGTATAAAAGCAGCACATCTATTCTTATACCACAAATATTGCCTTTTAAATTTCAAAATCATAAGAATTGTACCTTCATTTTTAGAAGCGTCCTTTAAAATATGATTCTTTTATGATCCTAATTAAATTTAAAGAACAGAATATTGCTGCATTCTATATTTTTTAGAAATACAGAAAACTATGTTTGGCTATGTTTCTTAGGCTGGCCTGGAATTCTTGAGCTCATGAAATCCTCCTGCCTCAACGTCCAGAGTAATTAGAACTATTGGCTAATGCCACCAGGCTTGGCAGGTTTCCGATTTTCGAAAACCTATAATGTAGTATATAATTAGATTACATGCATATGTAAAAATTATTTCGACATGTGTAGTGTATACACATCTTTTGAAGTATACTGTACAACTTAGAAGGATGTCTGGTTGAATTTTAATCCTAATTCTTCAAAATATTTGGCAATTTACTTAATCTCCTTGTGATTTAAAAATGGGGACAAGAAAATTTTCTATGCAATCAGGTTACTTGAGTATTTTTATGTTTCAGAGAGTATATAAAAAAACGGCAGAAATGTGCCTGGCATTCCTCAGTCAGTAATGGTTCCTGATTTATCATTATCATTTTCTGCATTACTGTTGACACTTTCATTACCAAAACCACAAAAATCTTATCACAAATTTCTAACAATGATAACAAAGTATTGAGATATTCCAAATGTATTGAGATATTTCAGGTTCATGGAGTCCAAAAACATCTTCAAAGCAACGTAGGATTACAGCACACAGTCAGTCTTCATTCTCATTCACATCCACAGTCATTCAAACTAAAATGTATCCTCCTATGTTGGTTCCAAACAGGTTTCTCCTAAGTTTAATTTCTCATAAACTTTATATTCTATAAATAAATAAAGGTTATGTTTGTGTATAGAGGTTACTTTTGTTTTGAAACTCGAAATCTTTAATTCACTTCCATAATTTCTGCAGATTTTCTGCACAGTATGCTATGTGGTTAAAATACCGTTTGAATCATTTGGGCTGGCTTCCGTGAGAGCTAACCAGCTCTGTCTGTGTGGGAGAATACAACCAATATTAGGCAAAAGAAATAAATCAGGTTTGGCCTTTTATCATAACCTGTTGATTAACTACTAGCAATCTATCATACTCTGCGTCACATTGCTACAGAAAATGGAGCGTTGGCTCCCAGAGTGCCCCTCTGAGAACCTCAAGTTCATGGGAATTCACAGTAGAGGGGACCTCTGAACTCTTTCCCACAGTGAAATGGCAGCTGTGATGCTTTGGCCTCAGCTGCCTCAGAGTTGACTCTGCTTCCCTCACAGTGCCCCGGGGCCAACTCTGGATGGTTGTCACTCTGAACAATTATTGAAAGTTGTATGGTTTTCCTATCTCCCACTTTGATTAAAAAATTATCCAGCTTGTAATATTGAATGAACAAACCACAGATGAAGCATGAGGTAGGAGTCTGTGTCCTGGCTGCCCTGGCTATTTGCCTGCACCTTTACTACTGTTTTAACAGAACCATGTGATGCTTCATTTTACCAAAAACTTTCTCACATCAGAGTATTGTGGTGAGGGTATGAAGCAACAAATGAAAAACTCAAACTTTGAGGGAAATGGTTGAGTTACAGTCTTTTCAAGGTCCGGCTAGAGTGGTGAAAACCATGGGAAAATTTCCATCTCTAAAATGGAAATAATCTGTACCTTACAGCACCCCTGGGAGAGAGCCAGTAGGTATGGAACTTCAGTTCTTCTTAATGTGCTCATCCGACTCCAGTGCTACAAGACTCCAGGTTGGTCTTTCTTGGAGATTTTGTTTTATTTTATTTGCTAATTTTTTTAAAAGTATTTTAAGCTTCCTTAGCCACTTGAAACTTGGAGATGAACCTTTCCGTTTATTTTTTCTTAAACACCATAACTAAATGATTAATATTAAGTGTTGAATTTTCATTTTATGTTTATTTTACTCTACTTAATGGTAGTTATTCATCAAGAAAATTGTTATGTTGAGGTTTTAAGTATAATTCTCATTATCAGCATTGTAAATTTTGAAAGCTGCAAGAAAACTCATACCTTCATGAGCTTCATTGCTATTTTCCAAAATGTAAACATTATTAATTAAAATAGAATAAAGTGAATAAATGCAAATGAAGTCCCCACCTGCTCTTGATATGTTATTTGCACTGGGCACTCAACTGGAAGGGTATAAGGTCTCTCTTCTTTGAAGTTTACATTATAGAAGAGGGACAGTAAATGCCTNTGAAAGCTGCAAGAAAACTCATACCTTCATGAGCTTCATTGCTATTTTCCAAAAAGTAAACATTAATTAAAATAGAATAAAGTGAATAAATGCAAATGAAGTCCTCACCTGCTCTTGATATGTTATTTGCACTGGGCACTCAACTGGAAGGGAATAAGGTCTCTCTTCTTTGAAGTTTACATTATAGAAGAGGGACAGTAAATGCCTCGTGATGATTTATAAGGGAAGTAAGACAAAGTGATTGATTAATAGAGACTGACATTGACGAAGGCATAGGACAAGGTCTTTACATGGGGCTTTAGGTGGGCATCAGAAGTGATTCACACATCATATAAGGAGTTAGCCACAACTGGGAGGTGGGGACGTGATGCTGTCAGCGTGGATATGACTGTTGTGTGCTGGAGAAGAAAAAGGGGGGGGCAAGAAAGAGGCAGACGCGGGCAATAGAAGATAGTGGAAAGAGTCGTTCTTATGTCCGGGGTTATGGGTGAATCTTGTCTTTAAAACAGGAAAGGAACTAGTGGGGGCAGAGCATGGTTANTGAAAGCTGCAAGAAAACTCATACCTTCATGAGCTTCATTGCTATTTTCCAAAAAGTAAACATTAATTAAAATAGAATAAAGTGAATAAATGCAAATGAAGTCCTCACCTGCTCTTGATATGTTATTTGCACTGGGCACTCAACTGGAAGGGAATAAGGTCTCTCTTCTTTGAAGTTTACATTATAGAAGAGGGACAGTAAATGCCTCGTGATGATTTATAAGGGAAGTAAGACAAAGTGATTGATTAATAGAGACTGACATTGACGAAGGCATAGGACAAGGTCTTTACATGGGGCTTTAGGTGGGCATCAGAAGTGARTCACACATCATATAAGGAGTTAGCCACAACTGGGAGGTGGMGACGTGATGCTGTCAGCGTGGATATGACTGTTGTGTGCTGGAGAAGAAAAAAGGGGGGGGCCAAGAAAGAGGCAGACGRGGGCAATAGAAGATAGTGGAAAGAGTCGTTCTTATGTCCGGGGTTATYGGTGAATCTTGTCTTTAAAACAGGAAAGGAACTAGTGGGGGCAGAGCATGGTTACTATGGTTGCTTCTCAGGAAGGCCCAGAGGAGAAATGACAGATGCATATTCTAGGGTGTGGCAGGTGAAAATGGATGTCCATATTAAAAGATTCTGTGCCTGGAAAGTGAACAAGCCCTGCTGCTATGTTATTAGTGTTGAAGAAAGGGTAATATTTTTAAAAAGAAAAGGATTTTATGAGAAATTTACAGAAGAAGAGATCATAGTTTTCATTAGAAGCTGCTATTTTTATGAGGACTACAAGGGACGCATGAGGAAGCGATTAGACCTGAATGCCTTAACACGTCCATGATGCTGACACCAAACAAGCTGCTATTGATCAGACCAAAATACCTCGACTTGATCTGATATCCTGGCATATGTCCTTCCTCCCTAAAATCCCCTAAGTTACAGTGTTGAATGTTCTGATAACTATCCATTTTAGAAGGTATTGAGTAAAACAATACCTGTATCAGGGGCAGGAAACTCCAGCTGCTTTCAGTTTCGTAAATGCACTGTGAGATAACTTTGTCATTTACATGGGCCTGGCTTTTGAATTTCAGAAACAAAGTAAATTGTGGGCCATGAGGCAAGTGGTCACCAAACATACCAACCATCCAGTTGTACTATTTAGTGTTTATGTGGTTGGTAGTTCTACAGAGGGCGCCCAAGATGGATAACGAGAATGGAAGGACCCAATACCGTGGACTTCAACGATTTCCTCTTCCGCGGTCACATGCTCAGTCAACTCTCACAAGACAGAAATGCGGTGTCTCCTTAATTTGTGCCTGACCTTGCTCTAAACCTCCTTAACCTCATGATAACAAAACAACTAACGATTAACCAGATGCAGCTGGTTGAACACACGTTAAACCTTTTTACTTGGTCTTTTCACTGTTTTTCTCT
This sequence comes from Bramus lutescens, assembly GCA_001685075.1. NCBI lineage: Eukaryota > Metazoa > Chordata > Mammalia > Rodentia > Cricetidae > Bramus > Bramus lutescens. The sequence continues at coordinate 83,967 of LOEQ01007131.1, read as the reverse complement.
ATTTAATATTCTAATGATGAGGGGGGGAGTGCCAAGAAGAAGAGGCAGTATGGCAGCGATATCCATGTTGCCCAGATTCCCAGATACACAGGGTTTTGCAAATCCTGGCAGCTGGAGGAAGACATTCACCAAATTTTCTAGGATCGTTTCTTGGGATCTTTTAATAGAAGTCAAGCTCATTCTTCACACAATATCGGATATGTTTTGAACAATTCCTATGCTCTTCCAAAGCAGAGCACTTCACCTAAGAAGAGAGTGTCTCCCGTGTTGGGGGAGTGTAAGAGGATGAGGTGTGTAAAGCAGGTGTAGCGGAACACATGTGATAATATGTTCCAAACGCTGTTTCAGTGCACACAGAATCACAGCAATAACTGCTGTGGGGCTCGGGTGATCCCGAGACCGTGGTGTAATTCTGCATGAGGCTGCTGTATCGTGGGGTAGTTCAGGGCTGCAGTCCTGTGCGGAGCCAAGACAGTTACACACTTTTGGTCTTGCCATCTGAGCTGCGAGCGGGTTTGGAGCGAGTTCTTACAACACAAAGCCTTCCTGACTGGAGTTTGATGCTCCAAACACAGACACATTCTCACTTCCACAAATGTTTTAGTAAAATGAGAATGTGCTGAGCGAGGAAATTATTGTCTTTTTGTTTCCTTCCTTTCATTTTCTTTTCTCGTGAAAGCACACCTCGTATGGTGTTTTGACTTAGAGAAAATGAAAAACAAAGATTAATTCTGAAACTGCTAATTGTGTAAAAGCATGGATTTTCAAAGAAAGTAAAAGTTCTTTTTATTAACACAGAAAAACTTTTGAAGAAAAAGCACCAACCATTGTTTTTCCTTAGAATTTTTCTTCCTAATAAAACAGATATTTAGACAAGATTCATCAAAATATATCTATCAAACACCCTTGTCCTATCAAGTTTACTTTTAAGTTACTGTAGGATCACAATTAATGTAATTCATAATACAGACGAATTTTCCATGGAGAGTTTGATTTTTGTTTTAACAACATACTCAGATATTCATGACCTGAATTACTGCAGTTATTATTTATGCATCAGTGCTAGTAGCATAGAAATAAGATGTTCATTTATTCTAGGTGAAAGACAAGACAGTTGTAAAACCACGTAGTGAAAATATTTGCTTGTGGTTAACCGTTACTGCAAATTCCCTTTTAAAACTTAACCCCTGACTTTTTCTGGAGCTGCCTTATCGTATCTCATTGATTTAATAGCTCATCTATGAAAATCTAAGAAGGCTCCTCCTCCAGGTGATTATTCCAGGCATTCTTTGGCGAGGGGCTGAGATAGAAAAGGTCATTTACTTATAGCATCAGTATCTTTACGATGGCACATTTACTGCTCGAGGTTTTGGTGCACACCCTGCACGTGCGCAGCTGCCACTGAAGAGCTTTTACCCAAGACTGGAAGCTATAGCTCAGTCTGGCAGACTAAGGGAAGAAAAATACATGGGCCCAAGTGGCTTCTGCAGTAATAACCCTACCTGTAGCAACATTGTGACTGGAATCGTTCAATAGTCACTAATTTGGTGTTTATAAAATGTCAACCTTTCTTTTTAAAAGCAGATATACCTGAATTTTGACCTCATACATTTTGAAGGATCCAGAGATGTTTGTTTCTCTAAATCTCTGTGAATGAGAAGCTGATCACTAATCATCCACCGCAAAAATGAAATACTAACCTAAAACAACGTTCAACATGGATTGCAGAATTTTATGAAGAATGTATTTCAAAGAAAGCTTATTTGTCAGGAAGGGTACCTATCAGAGGAATTGATAAACGAAACCCTCTGGCTCTGTGCTTCCAACCGTCAATGCACCCGCTGCTGTGTTAACCCTTCAGGAATCCAGTTCTCTGTAGGTTGCAATTCCTCCTCAGTCAGTAAACTTACCATGTGCTCACACTGCCCTTTAGTCCAACACAATTGCAGTCGGGGTTACAGTGGGGCTTAGTCAGCAAAATCACCATTCTGCCCAGGGAAGCAAAATGTCTGTAGAATTTGCAGAATCGTGGGAGAATAAAATTCCAGTACTTACCAATGCCTGCAACTAAGAAAACTAAAGTGCTTCCTTTTCTTAAGAATGACAAACTAAGCACATCATCCTGTGAGAGTGCTGAGAGGACTCCTTGACACATGGGAACTAGGGCGATTATTTACGGGAGACAGAATTTCAGGACTAAGGAACAGTTCCAACAGCCTCAGCTTTCACTGCTCAAAGCACATCCTCGTTCTTCTGTTTTCTTCACCTGCTCTACTCCAGCAAAGGAGAGGCTAGTCCCTTTCCTTCCCTTGAAACAGCTTTACGTGTGTATTAAACCGTAATCGCACAGAAAGCCAACTTTTTCAAGAGGTTAATATAATAAAGTTCCTCAAGTTACAGGAAATATCAAGTACAAATAATCTGGTCTCAAATGAAAGTAAAGCTAGGGTTGGGAGACATCTCAGATACTCAGCAGTGAGAAACTATTACTGATTTTACAGAGGACCAATATTCATGTTCCAGAACCCACAAGGAACAGGTCAGTTACCTGTAATTCTAACTTCATTGCCTATGGTGCCTCGTCTGGATACCCCAGGCACATCACATAAAGATAAATCATCAGGTAAAGCAAAGCAAACATCCACTTCTTCATATATATAATTTTATTTTTGTATATAATTTGCTTCATTACATGCAATACACCTAGTACAATTATTTGACTTTACCTCAGGATTTTTCTAGGAAATGCACAAAGTTCAGTAACAGGTGAACTTTTAAAAATACTTAACAATCCAAAAACACATTTTAAAAGTACTGTTTGAGCTTATAATGTATTTTAATCTAAAGGGTAAACTATTTTTCATGGATATTATGTTTCAAGGCTAGTTAATGGTAACTTCATATTAATGCCCATGTTGTGGAACTGTGCATCTATGTCTGTAATGAAATTATAACTACATTATGCTTAAAACACTAATAAGACATGCCGATGGAAATTATTGTTGCTTTAGAATGTAAGTCTAGAAATAATAAGCTTTTTAAAATGTAAGATTTAGTATGTGCTAAAGATGCACTGCCTGTTTGTAAGGTTGATTCAAAATTTAAGGGTGAGATTTGGGTACTGCTAAACTACCATTCTCAGACAGTTTCATTCTGAAAAATTAAAAATAACATTACCAACGTGTGTTTAATTCACATTTATCTTCCAGTTCCCTAAAATAGCACCACAGTGATTTCCCTTTGTTTGCATTGGATAGCAATGCTTATTGTAGACTTTGAATCCTCATTCGACACAAGGCACTTGAAATTGTCTCTCAATGGAATAACTGTTACATCATAACTTTCAAGTGTTCCTAAATCTTACAGCTGGCCAATGGCAGCGTTCTACCTTAGGATAGCAAGTTGCACTTTCAAAAAGCTACAGTACAACCTTCGGTGTAAGGAGAATCCTGTTTGGGACATTTAAAGTTTAACAGCCCAGGTGGAATCAGACATACTGTGTTTACATCATATTCGTGGAGCAAGACAGAAACTGTCCACCATTTCCCTGTTTATGTTATTTCCTCTGATAGCCCATTCCCCAGAAGCCACGGGAGCTCTGTGAAACAAACACAGCTTCCCATCTCTGTCTTATACACTGGCTTCACATCATACTTAGAATAAAACTGGACTCAGTCCATAGTGCTCCATTACAGACTAGCCCTAGTCAACTGTATCTCTCCCTTCTCCTTCTCTCTTCAATACTGTAGACCTGAATCACGTTGAGTCCTTCCATATCTGATTATCTAAGAGGTAGCTGCCCTTTTCTTCTTCCCCAAGTACTCTTCCAGGCTCTATAGAGCTAAATGATTAGCAGAATTCTGCCATCTGACAAATTGCCATTTCTTATCTGACCATATTCTTTAAAATGGCCTGACATTTTCCCTTCTATTCTCTATATTTGAAACAATGTATCATTGTTCTGGAATCATAAGTTTTCTTCCACATTTATATTTGTTGCTGCTTTTCCTCCATGCTAATGTAAACTTCATGAGAGTAAAGACTAATCTTCATGAACGTTCTATCATCTAGCCTAATGTCTGATACAAACAATTTGCCTGCATGCAGCATGTTATATTCTCAGAGTATTGATGCTGAGACATCCTCAAATGTAATCACCATACTATTGCTAAATTATGACAAATTATCCTGTAGCCTGAAGGAAGAATTCTTCAGCCTTTTAAATAGAAATGCCAAGTTTAAGAGGTTAAAGTTCAAGTTAGTAGAAAAACACAAAGTCTGAAAGCACTTTAAGCTGACTCTTTTAAAAAAATTAACTGAAAAGAAAGGTTAAAGGGATTAAGATTTTTTTTTTTACCTACCAAATGGGGACCTAGGAGATTAGTTAATTATTACCTTCACATTTTGAAGACATTTTATTGTGGAAATGTCAAGCTCTTATCAGTTCATGAATTGGAAAGAAAAGAAACAAATCTAAATTCATACTAATGATAATTAAAGTGACCCCAAGACATGGTCAGTCCCAAATGCTAGGCCCCTCAAAGGATTCTGGGGAATATGTGACCAAAATTCTGACAGGATGTTTAAAGTATTTATATTGAATATATGAAAAAATAACTGATATGAGAGGTGAGGATAATATGGGATCTCAGGTAGCCTTATTTGGACAAGGAATGCTTTTAAAAATATAAGGTTAACATAAATGGATAAAAGGTTAACATTCTTTGTTCTTGTGTATTTCACTCTATCCATTGCTGTTCTATATCTAAGTTTTCAAATAAGCATCTGGTTTAATAATAAACATCAAACTAGACACTGAGCATGTCACATTTTGATCGTAGCTGATTTCTCTCACGTGTGCTCTCTGTAGAAGCACCTAAAGAAAGAGTATGAAAAGATAAATGTCCAGACAAACTTATAGACAATAGCAGTATAAGCATTTTTAAAGTTATTCTGCTAGAGTAAAAATATGGTTTGCTTTGTTTGTCTTGAAACAGGCTTTCACTTGGCCAAGCAGGCTGAGAACTTAGGGTTTTTCTGCTTCTGCCTACTAGTGCTGGGGCTAAATTGTCATCATGAATTTCTAACTAAATTAGCTAATAATATTAATCATAGTCTGTTAAATATGAAGTATCTGACAGTCCTTTTCTGGAGGGCATACATGAATAATATATTTCTCATAGTTAGTTGAGAAAATTGACAAAACAAAAAATATTTAATAGGGTGTGGACAAAAACAAAATCAAACCCAGAACCCTCTCCCTCAGAGTTCACTGCTTGATTTTAGCTATGCTCTCTTAGAATATGCTGGAACAGACTAGAAACAGAAAAAAAATCATCACAGAAGTAGAATATTCATTTATGACAGAGAATTAGTATGTTCTCAAGTCCCAAGAGAAAATGATTATCTGTCTCCTCCCAAAGTCACTCCCTAGAGAACAACTTCCCATCTAATATTATTTAACCACTGGCCAACAGCCAGCAATCATTTCTCATTCAAACCATTCTCTAATAGTCAATGAACTAGCTTGTGCAGGCACAGAAAAAGTCAGTGCGAGTAAAGGGATGAACATGCATCCAGGTCTATCTCCAGTATCCCTGGTTAGGATCCAAAGGTAATGTCCAATCAGGGAAGAGTGAAGCAAATTCTATTTCCATGAATTCACAGATACTAAAAGACAATATTATTCCTGTGCAAAGACATGAGCTGTTATTCAAGTTGGGCTTTCTCAGGATAGTACAATTTCTTAAAATATGTATAAGGTTTGCCTAACAAGTTTTTCTAATGAATATGCAAAAGATGTAATTGTAACTTGAGTAGCAAGTTCAGTTAAAATGTTCCTTGCAGTGTTGTTTACAACTTTTAAAAATAAGTGAACCCAAACAACAAGTCCTCACATTAGTTAAGTTAATCCTAGTATGTCAGTACAAGAGCACTAATATGGAGTTAGAGGGATGACTTATCAGTTAGGAGCACTTACTCTTTTTAATTAAATTCCTTTATTAATTTTACATCCCCACCACAGCTTTCCCTCCCTCTTCTCTTCCCATTTCCTATCTCCACTTTCCCTGTGTCCACCGCAATCTGCTACTCCTCTGTTTCTGTTCAGAAAGAAGGATGCCTTTCATGGGAATAACAAAGCATGGCATAGCAAGCTGCAATAGGACTAAGTTTCTCCCCTTGTATTAAACCTGAGCAAGAATGAAGAACAGGTTCCCAAAAATCCATTCAAAGCATGAGAGATATTCCCTGCTCTAACTGTTAAGAGTCCAACAAGTAGACCAAGCTACACAACTGTCACATATTCGTAGAGGGCTTAGGTCAGTCCCATGTAGGCTCCCTGGTTGATGATTCAGACTCTGTGAGACCCTTTGAGCCTGGGTTAGTACTTTTTGTGGGGTTTCCTGTCATGGCCTTGACCCTTATGGCTCCTACAATCCACCCTCCCTCTCTTGAGCAAAATTCCCAGAGAGCTTCTCTCAAGATTTATCTGTGGATCTAGGCATCTGTTTACATCAGACACCGGATGAAGGCTCTCTGATGACAATTGAGGTGGTCATGAATCTATGAGAATAGCAGAATACCACTACGCATCATTACACTGACATATTTTTCTCCAATAATGTCGGGGTCTACCCTAGGTCTTAGGGCCATCTAGCCCCTGGGTCCTATCATGCTTGGTAGTGTCAGGAATGGGCTCATTCTCATGGCATAGGTCTGATATAAGACCAGTCAATAATGTTTGGCCACTTTCCTACAGCTGATAAACAATATTAGTGGAGTGGATGGATGGATACAAGATTAACTCAATCCAAAATAAATAAGTAAATAAATAAATAGATAGAATTTATTTATTTATTTATTTATTTATTTATTTATAAGACAGTAGCCCTTTTATATACAAACAATAAATGACCTGAGAAAGAAATCAAGTAAGCAATGCTGTTGTGGAAATTATTTTAACTATGTAAATATGTGTTACTTTTGTTTATGTTGCAAAATATTACTTTAGCTATGTGAAGGTGTGTTAGTTTGTTTTGCTGCATTTCTTTTTTATGTAAAGAGGTGTTGCATTTATTTCACCTTGTTTGCCTAAGGTATCTGATTAGTCTAATAAGTGAATGGCCAGAATCTAGGCAGGAGAGGACCGGTGTAGCTGGAGGGCAGAGAGAATAAGTATGACAAGAAATTGAGGCTACAGAGAGAAGAAGGAGGAGAGAAATAGTGAAAAAGAGAGGGCCAGAAACCACTCAGACATGGATACAGCAAGAAAGTAAGAAAAAGGTAAGAAGCACCAAGGCAAAACTTAGATAAAGAGAAACAGATTAAAATAAGAGCTAACCTAAGACCAAGCATTCAAAAATAATAAAAAGTTTCTGTTTCATGATTTGGGACAACTGGGGCAGTCAAAAGAAGTTAGCTCAAAAGATGTCCCATTACACAATATCCTTTACAATAGCCACAAATAATTCAAAATGTCTTGGGGTAGACCTACCCAAGCAACTGAAAGACATGTATGACAAGAACTTCAAGTCTTTGAGGAAAGAAATGCAGAATTTATCAGAAGATAGAAAGATCTCCCATGCTCATGAATCAATAGGATTAACATAATAAAGATTGTCATTTTACAAAAAAGCAATCAACAGATTTAATTCAATTCCCATTAAAATCCCAACACAATTCTTTACAGATGTTGAAAGAACAATATTCAACGTTGTATGGAAAAAGAAAAACTCAGGAGGGCTAAAACAAACCTAAACAATAAAAGAACTTCTGGAGTTATCACCATCCCTGATTTTAAGCTCTACTACAGAGCTATAGTAATTAAAATCATCACAGCACTGGTATAAAAACAGGCAGGCAAATCAATGGAATCAAATCAAAGACCCAGACATAAATCCACACACCTACCGACTTTTCACAAAGAAACCAGTAATATACAATGGAAAAAAGAAAGCACCTTCAACAAATGGATGTTGCCATGCATAAGAATGAAAATAAATCCATATCTATCATTCTGCACAAAACTCAAATCAAAGTGGTTAAAAGTCTTTAACATAGCCATATCTGATGAAAGGGAAATAGCTTTGAATGCACTGTCACAGGAGACAACTTCCTAAATAGAACACGAGTAGCAAAGGCACTCAGATCAACAATTAATAAGTGGGACCTCATGAAACTGAAAGTCTTCTGTAAAGCAAACGACACTGTCAATAGGAAAAAATGACAGCCTAAAGAGTAGGAAAAGATCTTCACCAACCCTACACACCCAACAAAGAGCTGATCTCCAAAATATATAAAGAACTCAAAAAACTAGATATCAAAAACCAAACAATTTGATTAAAAATGCAGTACAATCTAAACAGAAAATTCTCAATAGAGGAATCTCAAATATCTCAAATGGCTGAGATACACTTAAGGAGATGTTCAACATCATTAACCATCAGGGAAATGCAAATCAAAATGACTCTGAAGTTCCATCTTACATCAGTCAGAATGGTTAAAATCAGAAACGATAACAACACCTCATGCTGGAGAGGTTGTGGAGCAGGGTGAACACTTCTCCATGGCTAATGGGAGTGAAAACTTGTATAGCCACACTGGAAATCAGATAGTGGTTTCTCAGAAAACTGGAGATCGGTTTACCTCAAAGACCCAGTCATCACACTTTTGGGTATATACACAAATGATTCTTACATCCTATCACAAGGATACTGGTTCAGCTATATTCAGAGCAGCCTTTCTTATAATAGCTAGGACCTGGAAACAATCTTGATGCCCCCAACCAAAGGATTGATAAAGAAAATAAATATGGTACATTTTCACAATAGAGTATTACTCAGCTGTTTAAAAAATTGACGTCATGAAATTTGAAGGCAAATGGACGGAACTAAAAAATATTACCCTTAGGGAGATAATATAGAGCCATAAAGACAGGTAAAGAATAACCATGCCACAATCTACAAACTCAGAGGGGATAGGCAACAAGGAGGGCCCAAGGGGGGGGGAACACATGGATCTCGCTGGGAAGGGAAAATAGTAATGAAATTTCATGGGTAGATTGGGGGAAGGTGTTACATGAGGAGGGTGGCCTTTTCTTTGTCCCAGCTGTCCAGCTAGCTTACACCTGAAATAACTACACAAAAAAATGTATTAATTAGATCACTGCCTGGCCCATTAGCTCTAGTTTCTTATTGGCTAATTCTTACATCTTAATTTAACCCATTTCTATTAATCTGTATATCACCACAAGGTCATGGCTTACCAGGAATGATTTAGCATGTCTGACCTAGCAGCTTCATGGTGGCTCTCCTTCTCTGCTTTCTTTCTCCCAGAATTCAGTTCTGTCTTCTCTGCCTACCTAA
>LOEQ01007131.1:57617-68326 GCA_001685075.1 Bramus lutescens | reverse complement strand
GTCTACTCCACCCACCTAAGGGCTGGCCTATCAAAAGGCCAAGGCATTTTCTTTGTTAACCAATGAAAGTAACACATAGACAGATGACCCTCCTACACCAGAGTTGGTTAGCTCTGAGTTTAGCAAAATACCCTGTTAGATAATTAATTTCAACTGTCAACTTGGTGAGGTCTAGAACCACTTGGAAGACTGACTTCTGGGTATGTCTAGAGAAGGAAACCACTGTGAGTAGGTTAATGGATGGAAAGATCCTCCCACTCTGGGTAGAATCACTCTAGTCTGTGATTCTGAACTGTATGAAAAGGAGATAGTGAACTGAGATCAAACTATGTTGCTTTCTGCATCTTGATCATGGGTACCAGGTAACGATTTGCCTTCATCTCCTGCTGCTGTGGATTATAGTACCCTATAAGCCAGGAAATAAAATAAACCTTTTTTCTATTACATCCTTCTTACAAGGATATTTTGTCAAATCAACAGCAAAAGTAGCTAAAATGCTCTATCTCTACATAGAAAGTAAATAGCAAGTGATCAAGAAAGATATCAGACATGAACTTTTAGCCTCTCCAATTAAATTAACACCCAACCACACATACATACACACCATCCTCATGTACAAACATACACATGAATAGTAATACACAGATGAACACACAGAAGAAAAGAAACATATTTATTAATTTGTATTAATAGTGAATACTAATACTAATGAATAAGGATGCTCACCCTCAAAATCAAACAAACAAATGGAAATTTAACAATGAGAGGACTCATTTCTTTGTTAATAAATTAGCATAATTTGCTTAATCTTGAAGATATTAATGGCTGACTATGTGTTGAAATGGACACTGTCATACAACTGGATCATACATTTCTTTAAAGAATGTTTGCTACTTCCTGTTTTGAGATTATAATCTCAAGAATTATGATATACGACCACATTTCCTCTTTCTTGTTACTGTCTCAAGCCCTTCAATGTAATTCTTGCTCTCTTTCAAATTCATAGCTTCTATTTCCTTAGTTGTAAGATGTAGCTCTCTCTCTGTGTGTGTGTGTGTGTGTGTGTGTGTGTGTGTGTGTTCTATCTAGGGTTAAGGCACAAGGAGACTTCTCCCTTTCATGTTATTGTTTATTGGTATCAACTTTGTTCAAATCATAGTCCTGAAATCATATACAAGTATGCAATTAATATTCTGTAAAATGAGCAGTTTTTTTATTTACTTAGGAACACACAGTTACTCACAAACTTAAACAACAAGTAAAGAAAAAGATGCCATGAGTTTGAAAAAGAGCAAGGAGACACAGGAGAGATTGGAGGGGTAAAAGGAAAGGGGAACAAAACACAAATGTATTTTCATTTCAAATTTTTAAAGTAAAATATTTATTTTATTTATATGTATATTTATGATCATGTGTGTGTATGTGTGTGTGTACACATATATTTTTTCACATGCATGAAGTTTCCTATAGGAGTCCAGTAGATAGTATCAGATACCCTGGAGCTGGAATTATGGGCCATTGTGAGCTACATGATGGGGTGCTGTGAACTAAACACATGACCTATGGAAGAGCAATAGTGATCTTAGCCACTGAACCACATCTCTAGACCCTGGATTGTAAGTTAACATTCTGAATAACAACATTGTCCATCAAAAAAAAAATGTAGTTTCCGGGTAAATGATGTAATTCAATAGACAAAGTTGCTTGTATCAAACTTGATGACTGAAGTTCAATTCTGAAAACCACATAATGGAAAGAACCAAGTCTTATAAGGCATCCTCTGACCTTCATTTATGTACTATGGCATACACATAAGAATAAGCACAGAAACACACACACAACTTTACATGAAAATATAATTTTCAAAAGAGTTAAGAGTGCCATGGGAATGAATAATTAAGAAAATCACATAATAAATATGCAATTTCTAAATAGTTTTCTGCTAGTGGTGAATCTATATTTCAATCATGGGACTACTTATGGAAAATAAGCAACTTACACAAAAGCATGTGCGTGCACGCACACACACACACTCCAGGACTACCTGAATTTCCTGAGTTTTGTATGTATGCATGCTGATAAACAGAAATCTAAAACCCCAAACCAAGTGTCTGTGCTCTGTGATGGAAGAAGGAAGATGGTGCACAAGGTAGCATGTAGTGATGAGGGGAGCAGGCCTGCTTTTTGTCTGGCCGGCTCCGGCACGGCTAGCTTATACCCCGAAATAANTCTTTATTAACCAATGAAAGTAACACATAGACAGATGACCCTCTTACATCAGTAGCAGGCATGGTTTGGCCAAGCACTGCACCATACAAAGGAGCCAAGTGCAGTTCTCAATGTCACATAAAGCTAAAGAACCTAACTTGTTTTAAAAACTAAAACCAGAACCTTTTTGTCATGAATACACGATTTTTATTCCAGAGGAAGGAAGGGTAGAGCTCAGTAGCATCTGAAATAGCTGAAGGCCTCCTAGGAACCACAGTCAGTGAGTATGCCTCTAATAGTTGTGCTACTGTGCTGGTAAGTACTCTATCTTCTCAAAGTTTAAAAGCTCTATAAGTCCAAAATCTGAATCAGTAATTATCAGAAATATCAGAGGTGGAATGTTCTTACCCCAAATTATGTAATGATTTTATGGACGGTTGGCATGGCAGTTACATGTGTTTGCGAATGTTGTGATGTATATGTTGTTCATCACTAAAACACTCCTAGTGTAAAGATGACACAGGAAAAGAGAAAGATGTCCTCTTGCAAGAATCCTCACTAGCCTAAGCCATTGACCTATGCACTGAAGAGTAAGGCTACGAGGCCGGATGAATGCTGTGACTCCTCTGTATACTTGCTGTAGCTGGATGCAGTATGGCTATTGGGAAGCAGCCTCACCAGCATGGAGGGCACTCATATAACAATGACTAGGCAGACTGGCTTCCTGTATTTAAGGTTTTTGAAAAATACCATTGTTTATACTGACCAAGCATGTTGGGAATAAAAAGATTTAATGTGTTTAGACTTCATGGATCCAACTGGACCACAGCACTAGGAAAACTGCCTCTATGTAGAAACTGAAACAAATGAAACATTGTTTTGAAAAATGAAAAATGTTTCTTCCATGAAAGGTATCCATGCATTGCAAACCACAGACTATTGAATTCAGAAACTATAAAGAAAACATGTTCCAAGTTTATCAAGAAGTCTTGGAGATAGCTCAAGTTTCATAGACTATGACAGAAGCTCCTAGATAATGAAGGTATCTGTCAAAAAGCATGAATGAAGGCCAAATAAACTCAGGATGGGATACAGTTTTGTGGACAGTGGTCATTGCTCACTATATTGGGCCATGAGATTATTGTGGTGATATTTCATTTCTATTTTAACTAAAAAAGCTTACCTATATATCAGAGAGCAAAACATCCCCACTGCTCAGTCTTCCAGATCAGGCACTGGTGACATATACATTTAATCCCAGTAGCCACACTAGTTGACCTAGAAACCAGGTGGTAGTGGTACACATATTTAATCCTAGACCTAAAGAGAAATATAAAATGGGAGGAGACAGCTCTCACACAGTCTCATTCTGAGATTCCTGGAGGCAGAATCGCCATTTTGAACTGAGATAGAGGTAAGAGCCAGTGACTGGCTGTTTTGCTTTTCTGACCTTCATTCAGTTTGAACCCCACTGTCTATGGATTTTTATTAATTGTGCTACAGATTATAATTATTATTTTCACTACAGATAAATTCACTATCTCACAATCTTCCCTAAGATTGAGGAGTCCAGGGAGCAACTACTAACATATCAAAGGTAAGACAAGATGGGAAACCTTACCAGCAGAAGATATGATGGAAAAATTCAGAAACAAGCTCTCTCTAAGGTAATTCAGTTGGCACAGACTGTGATTACACATTTATAGATTGTACACTCAATGTAAATAAATTTCTGTCAATCACTTTCTACAACAAAATGTTATAAAACTGAGGTGAAAATTTATATACTCAAAGTTTTAACTGAGAAAAAATCCACCTATGTTTTTAAATTTTAGCAACAAAATAAATAGCCAAGTAATAGTGCAGAATTCTCCAATGTTGGCAGGAATACAGAGGACCTATTGCAGTTTGTAGCATCCTCTTTATTGCTTCACTCAGAAAACCTTAAAGCAGGGATTATCAGCGCCCCTGACAAACCTGCCAGCCCACTCATTCCTAATCTTGCAGAAAACAGAAATCTGGTGCCACACAGTATTCTGTGGAGGGGACAGGATTTCTGCTCAAGAGATCAGAAGAGCAAAGAACTGCATTCTTCTTAGAGAAAGCTCTTGCAAAGTTTCTGCTGAATTGAGCTTTACATGAATGTAGAAAACCTAGTGTAAGGGATGTGGTTGCATTAATTATAAGATTTCAATTTGACAGTTTAATTAGGAAAAGGAGAGTTAGTGTGGGACTTGTAGAATTCATGATGAATCACATACTCCAATAGACTTCATTTTCATATTTCAATTACACACATTTCTAACTGATGAACAGCAACATAGCATTTTCTGTTTAATAAATGTGATATCTGTTGGAATTGATAACATTAGTTCAGTAATTACTGAGCCATTATTGTCAGCCTTTTAAAAAACATGGGAAGAAGACTTAGTTATTAAAGTTTAGCATCAGCACAAACTACATTTGAAATGTTCCTACTGCAGGGCTTTGAACCGAGTATTAGGCAACCATTATAGAGAGAAAGGGAGAATTCATTAGCAGGTGTTTGCATAAAGTTAATTTTTATTAAATCACACTTTAATCACTCCCAGACATTTCAATGTAGTTACTTTGTTCATTTTATATCCTTATATCAGAAAAAAAGAAGTAAAACTTAGGTTTAAATCGTGTAATTTAATGTGAGATCAGGCTAAGATTCTAAGCTTTGTCTAATAAGTCTAACAAAACAGAAGAAAAATTTATTTTCATCTGTCCAAAGGGAAGTGTGGATTGAAAGAAGACAAAGCTTTATGTTGCCAAGTCTATCAAAATACGTGCAAAATTATGTGTCCTTTCCCAGGGAGGTTGTTCTGAGGACTGGGAAATAACTTGAAAGCCGAGTATGTCATAGATTCACTGGAGTCTTTTCTTTCATGCATTTCAAACAAACAGAAGTTCATTAAATCAAATACAGATGTCATTTTCCTCAGGGACCAGAAAAAAGATCCTTCCCTACAATAAACCCAACCATACACACTGGAAGTGAAACATACTTCTGTGGTTTTAATTATGTCCAAATTTGTTCATATGGATCTCTATGTGAGCAATATCTTCAATTCTATGTATTAGAACTGTATGCCTGTTCCCACATGGGAATGATCCTCCTACTTTGCTTAGATTAAGCATATTTATGGTTGTAGTGTCACATATTTATGTTTCTATGTGTGACATAATATTTCTAATCATGTTAGGCTTAGAGAGTAAACAAGAAAGAAAATGTCACTTAGTCCACATTAGGGATTTACAGTTCATATTTTAAAGCTTCAAGTTATTCATTTTAGCAATCGATTTCCAATGGTTACAGGAAAACTGTACAATTAAATAAGTTTTAAATGCTTTAGAAAGTTAAATAAGAAAATGATCATAAACGATGAGCACAGTGCTTAGCATGTTGCACAATAAATAGTATTTATATAGAATTGGAGATTTCACTCTTCCTTAAGCAAAGAGAGTTTTGTGCATAATTACAAAAGCCAGGAAGTGTATGAAAAGATTGTATTCCAGCATAATTTAAGGACTTCTTTGATGACAGTTTCATAACAACTATTATATACAACAGAACACTGAGGATACTTAAGACTATTTCATTCAGTTCATAAGGTCAAAACTAGTTTTTTATACCATTACAAGGTATTTTGGTAATTAGGTCTACTGATATACAAAATATGGTAGCTACAAGTTTGAAGACTGTGAATCAAAACTTTGGCACCAACCTACATAAGTACTTGATATGATTTTCAGTGCCAAACTGTCATCACAAAATGTCTTAAATTAAAAACCTGTTCGTTGCACTTTGACATTTTACTATAAACATTTTAATACTCTTTATTGGAGACAAAGTGGGAAACATACCAGAAACGTCCATACTTATGGGTGGGTTATGTCTGTTTTAGGGAAAGTGATGCTGAATTTCTATCATGATACTTTCTTTCAAAGAACATAATGTTTCTTGAAAAAGCAGACACTGTATTCAAGTTTGTTCATTTGGAGTCTATTTTCTTGAAAATGACAGAAGCAATCCTGTCATTTGCTCAAAATACACAGGTGGCACTTTGTTTCCAGCAGTAACATTTAATCTTTAACATAGAAAAGAGAAATTTGGAAGAATCTGTATTATTTATCAAGGCATATTCCAAAGTCTTACCATGTCTTCCAGTGAATTGTCTGTGATATTAATGCATGTGATTAATAGGTGGTATAAAAACCTGTGCCTACATAAAAGATAAATTTAAAATCTAAGACAGATCAATGAATCTTAACATAACAGAGTATAAAAAATAGTTGGCATATTTGTAGATTGTGTTTTGTAAATAAGCTTCCAAAAATTATTGACATTTATCAAGTTTTGAGTATCAAAGAATATCCATAGTTATCAGAATGCTACTCAAATATTCCTCCTTTTTAGCTATGTTAGTTTATGAAAATAGAATATATCCATCATCTAACACCAAAACAGCATATAGGAATAGATTGAACACAGAAACATGCATGAGGATTCATCTGCTTTCTATTAAACCAAAGCTAAAGCTATTCAAAAACATGCAAAACACTGTGTTCACTAAGTATGAACATATTGGAAAATGAATGAATATTTTATAAAATACATTATACTATCTTGTATTTATACAATGACTTTAACATTATTTAATTTTGTTAAAATTTAAAACAATGAAGTTAAAATAGTCTTCAGCTTTCTTAGCTATAATTCTGAATTCAGTATATATTGGTATAACTCACAAAAGGTTATTCTTGTCCTAAAGAATTTTGAAAACCATGGTCTTATATTGTCCATAAAAGTTATAAATGGGTTTCAAACAGAAAAAATTAAATCAATTGATAGTGACAGGCAAATATAAAAACCATGTTTCAGAGCAATGAGAATTGCATGCTGTGCCCAAGAGCATATGGTAGAATATTACTACCTACTTAGAATACCTTAGAGCACACTCACTTTCCCCATGACATCACACATTCTAGTCATGAGATAGACAGTAAGATATGGTCATGGATTTTACTGAACCTCATGGAAAGTTGTATACCACGTGCTCTTTTACCAAATTCTAACACAAAGCCAAGTGTTATGGTTTTGGGTTATGCCAAAAAAAATCCCCCCAAAAGATTCTAAAGGTATGAAGCAAATATTCTAGATAATTTGTGTAATTCTAAAAGAACAGAATATATTCCTTCCCATAAATGAAGCATTTTACAAGGCATAGTTGATGTCTGAATTCGTTATTAGATATATGGCCTTTTGTTCTATAATGAAAATGTCAAAATACAAATATTCAAAAAAGAACCAGCTTATTCACTCAAATTCACAATAAATTTAAAATGATTGATATCACACAGATTTCAAATTGACATAATCAAATGAAAATAATAGGGTAGTAGATCTCTAATGAAATACACTTAATAGATGTGGAGAGGAGAGACACTAAGTAGGAAAATTGGAGGTTTAAAAGAAACTTTATTTCGCAATTTAATATAAAATGAGTCATGTTTTAGAAATCTTTAAATGCCACTCCCCATAAATAAGTTAGTAATCATTGACTAACAGACCTCCCATAACACTGTATTTACAAAGAAAGAAAATGTATTCAAAAGAAATCACTCTTGGTCCCCAAACTAAATAAGAGCTTTGAAATCTGAGACACTTGTACATGAGCTACTCTCTTGTGAAGTTACTACTCTGTTCAGACATTCCACACAGCTTTCCCTTTGCAATGGAAAGATGGTGTGCTTTGAAATCAGCTGTGCTGCCTCAGCACAGTGTGGGGGGGGAGGGTAAAGCAGAAGGGAAGGTCAACCTGGGCCCACTCATCTGCTTAAGTGTCAGCTTTGTCACAGCAGACAAGAACTTATGTTCTTTGAGCCTAGGTTTCCCTTAAGAAAGCAGTCGTCATTGTCATTAGTACTTCCACTGGACTAGTGCTTGCTACTACTACTATTGGAACTTTGAAACACCACTATAGTACTTTTAATTATTTAGATAAGAAGTTGATATTTCTGTCATAAATTATTTTTAATATGTCTTATTGGAACTTTGTACAACAATATTTCCTTCAAGGAAAATAAGAATACAGAATATAAAGAATATTTTAATGAGACAAATTTGTCTCATGAGGAGAAAAATCTATATTTAAGCAACTTCTTTGTTTATCTCGGCTTCTCATTAGCTAGTTAAGAACATGTACTCTTCCTCTCAGCTTTCTCCAGCAATGCCCAAAGGGTTTCCTCCAAAACAGTACAAGAAACGCATAAAGAATTTAAAATGAGAATCTGTCTCTATCAAAATCCATCTCTGGCCATATCCTAGGGGAATTCTAGAGGTCAAGATGTCACAATCATGTATTTTCCACCCCTTATGAAACTGTCCTACAGTACAAATGGAAACTGCCTGTAAATCTTGGCAATGAACATGTTATACACTACATATTACTCCTATCATGCGTTCCCAGGTACGCCCTCCCCATTAGGTGCACAGGCTAGCTTCCCTACAGATACTTGCAAGTGGAAAAAGCAGTCTTTTGAAAAAAAAATAAATAAGATCTACTTTCATACGTTCCATCCGAGAAGTTTTGAAAATCTCCGTGCCTTCTAATGGTTGTACTATACATNTATATTAAGACCACCAGCAGCTGTACACAAGAATTCCCTGTGCCTTTCAAAGCACAAGTCATCTGAAAGCCTCTGTCTGGGATGCCCACGTTGGTTAATGTGTCCCATCTTCCCCCTGGATTTTAAGTTATGTTTTTCCACTTACAATTGATATCTATTGGTATATTTGCATGAATTTTTGTCAGTCACAAAAAGCCCCTCTAATTGGGAATGTAATTAAATATCAGAAAGCAAAGGAGTGACTGTCAAATCATCACTTGATTACAATGGATTTATTGAGAAAAACTCTCCCTTTTTCTTGCCAAAGGCTGCAGCAAGACTGATAGAATTATTGACTCGGTGTGTGAGATGAAGAACAGCCATCACGAAGGAGCATTTTCCTAACCCAGTTAACCAACAAAGAATCACTTGTTAGTCTTCATACTCACCAGTACCTGGTGTTAGTACTTTTGGACCACACAGACTTTCTGTGTGCAAAAGGCATTGCTTCTGTGCTAAGGATTCCATTCTCCCACCTTGGATCTGCAGTCTGGAACTAGACAGGTTACTACAAACTATGGCAGCTTACAGCTCTGATAAGCCTATGCATTAATTTCAATGCATCATGATTGCAATAGTCTTTATCAGTATCAATTTACTTCTTAATGATCTTTTCCTTCTACCTTCCACATCAAAAATATCCACATTTAAGGTAGACCATATATTTTGACACACACACACACTATTATGTTACTACTAGCAAACTAAAATTGATTCAGCCATTTTGGGATGGAACACTTTATAAACATTCTCCTGACTCAATTCATATGTTATTATTAACTGTGGGTATCATGCTATAAACAGACCTTCAGAACTCTTCCATCTCATAACTGAGTTTGTACCTTTTGATGTTCTTTTTAAAATAGATTTCTAAATTCTTCTAAAATTCCAAGAAAACAACTCTAACAAATATAGACGTCCTTTAAGGTTTTGTTGTCCTTTAAAACACAAGTCAAGGATCAATTATGAAAACAAACCCATTCCATTAATCAGTTTAACTAAGGTGCAAATTGTTTATCAGAACACAATGCCAGGGAGGCTGCTTTGTTTAATGACAATCCTAACAGCAAGAATCCCTGGGGCAGGAAGCAAGTAATCAAGACTCCAACTCTGAAACTTTGAGAACGCTGGCAACAGTCTATTCTAATGCATGGCTACAGGGGGACCTTGTACAGAGAACAATACACTGAAATAGACCAGACTGGTTATGAAACAGCAAACCTAAAAATAGCTCTGGACCTAACACAATTAAGCAATTTCTGCCTTCTAGGACCAAGTATAACACTCTAGACTGTTTCAAAGAGATTTTTATTGCCCATTTTGTGCACCTGAATACACAGAGCATAACCACATTTTCACACAGAGCTTCAAGATGTATGAATGTCCATGGGGGTTCATGATGACACTAAACTCAAACATGAACCACTAAATATCTGAGGTAGAGCTGGTTTAAGATGTTTGAAAGCTTCCGTGTACTTATTCTGTGTTAGAAGAAATAAAAAAGCACAGATAAAGGGTTACAATAATCCTACAAACATATTAGCAAGATTATGTATTCAAGTAAAATATCAAGTTAAGGTCAGATGGTGTCAGGAGAAAAGAGGAAGAGTGGACTGAACTGACCCTCCAACAGAAACAGCAGCACGAACAGAGGAAGGGCCATTCTTGTGCTGAACGGACGATGAGACCATCATCTGGGCATGACTCAGGTGTGCTGAACTATTAGTAGTACAAGATGAACCCAGAAGACAGGTTCAGGCCCAATTATGGAGATAAAGGCAGCCCTTCCAAACACAAATCTTTTT
>LOEQ01007131.1:35397-47467 GCA_001685075.1 Bramus lutescens | reverse complement strand
CATGCATATATGTGCTAGTAGTGCACAGACATGCATATATGTGCTAGTAGTGCACAGACATGCATATATGTACTAGTAGTGCACAGACATGCATATATGTGCTAGTAGTGCACAGGTATGTATATATATATATATACTAGTAGTGCACAGACATGCATATATGTACTAGTAGTGCACAGGTATGTATATATATATATATAGTAGTAGTGCACAGACATGCATATATGTGCTAGTAGTGCAAGACATGCATATATGTGCTAGTAATGCACAGGCATGTATACATGTATTAGTAGTGCACATATATGTAAATATGTGCTAGTAGTACACAGATATGCATATAGGCAAAAACCCATAGACAAAGAAATTTAAAGAGTCTCCCTAAGGTAACTCAGTAAAAATTACATTTCTCCTGGCATGGTTTCAGGCTTAAACATTTTTGTCAAATGAATTCATTTAAATTATAATAATATACATGCTGTAGAGTCAAAAACCAAACTACTGAAAACCAGTCAGTCCCACCAGGGATGCTCCTGTGCTTTGCATGATCATGTGACTCACCTTTGGACCTGGCAAGAGCTCTCAGTCTGCTCTCTACTTCTGAATAAAGTCAAAGAAATATCAATGTTGTCTGCATAGGCGAGAGTGGAAAATGTGGCACACACCTGTAATCCCAACACTGAGAATGACTTAAGAGGGTCAGAAGCCTAGATAACATCATGCCACTTTGTCCAAAAGAAATGAAAGAAGAAAAAACTTTAAAAATTCAGAAAATGTGTATAAATAATTCGATATATCTTGTTTTAGGGAACTTTCCTAAACGCATTTTGAAATTAACACGTGGGACCAAGGAAACTTTTACCATATTTCTATGTTCTGTTCTTCAAAAATCGGACTGATTTTTATGGACTTATTTACTTATTTACACACATATGTAAGACACTCCTACAATTCTAAACTGAATCTGTACTTCCATGGGAACTACACAGGCATTTATAGTGCCTTAGAGCGAAAATGAAGGAAACAGACATTTTCCTCTTCTGTGAAAGAATCAGTTCTTATTCTGTGAAATTCTATTGGGAAAAATTTTAAAGGTAGGAATGCACCTCCTTAAGCAGAACAAAGCCTTGATTTTGCAATGAACATTAAAATTCACAAAAATTTGAGTCTGTGCTGTGAGTAGAAAGCATGCATTTATGTGGGGGTGGGGGAGTGGAGAGAGAGACATACAGAAAGAGACAGAGAATTTCAAGTAATTTAACAAAAAAATGATTTGGCTTCTTCAGAAACACACGTAAGTATTTACATGGAAATTGTTTGTTTTTTTGTTTTTGTTTTTGTTTTGGTGAAAGTGATGGCTTTGGCTCCATAACATAAGAAGGACAAGACTGTACATTCCCCAACAGATGGGAATGGTGGGTACACCATGTTGAATTGGATTCTGTGGTTGGAGGACTTTGGAAGAACATTTTGAAACAGCCACAGCTTTGTATTCAACACAAAGCGTTGGAAGGAGCACAGAAATCATCATTAGAAAACCTTTAAACTAGTTTAACCTTAAGGGGAAATTTGATACAAAGAAACCAAAGAACAGCTGAGCTTCAGATATAAAAACAATGGCAGCATCAACAACACCGCTCAAGCCAGGGTTGCCAGCCATCAGTAAAACTAGGAAAGTTCCACTTCTGGTCTCTCTCAACCACGTCTCATAAGACTCCACCGTTTATTGGTATTAAAGTCCCATTCCTGAATCATTTCTAAAGAAGGCTTCTTTATGTTCCAATGAGAAAGAACAGTAATAGTGGGGAACAAACATACTAGATGTAAGTCCATGTCCCAAGTACAGGCGAATGCATCAGCTAGAGTAAGACATCTGACTTTGGACCAAACACCTATGATAAGATAAACAGAATCAAAATGCATAAAATGATCATCAGGTTACTATGTCAATTAGAAGGGAATAATTATATTTACAAAGGGGAAAGCCATAAATGTAGCAGCAGTTATTGTATAATAATTAAATAGTAGGCAGGCAATCATTTAGTTATTAGGGATTTTGTGACCAGCTCTCTAGCTAGCTTCTATGCAAAGTCAGGGAGCTGTAGTGAAATCAAGAGACTGGAAACAAACTCACGGCAGAGAGAATTTGTTAATTTCATACGTTTTTCTGCCAGTTAAATAAATAACTTAAATAAATAATAGAAGGTTAGGCCTGTGTTTAAAGTACAATAATGTCCGATATCACCTGAGAAAGGTCTCAGAGGAACCCTTGGAGTCTCGTGCTGTCTTTGATAATCCCTTAACCAAGCTTTGTTCCTAAGTTCTAGATATTTATCCATCTCTCCAAGAAAGACTTATGTCAACACCCTCCTGAATCAATCATGAGGCTTTTATGTATGCTCCAAAGCAATAATATTACGCACACGTGCACACACACACATACACACACAAACACACACACACCACTACCACCACCATTGTGTGCTATAAATATACCAATGCAACAAAAACCACACATGCCAGAAAATTTGTGTGACAATGGATTCTACTTTCTCTGAAATTAAAAAACATAAAAACATCTTTTTAGAATTTATTCCACCGGCATTAACATATATGTTCCAAAAGGAAAGTGGAAGAAAAGGTCTCAAGTGAAGAGCATCCCAAACAGTTATCCAATAACTAGGAATTGGCTCTGAGACCATATACATACAGGTGACATCATACAGAATGAGATTGGTCTGTAATTCTCATTTTTAGTAATGTCTTTATGTGGTTTGGGTGTCAAGATAATTGTAGCCTCATAAAAAGAGTTTGGCAATGTTTCTTCTGTTTCTATTGTGTGGAACAATTTGAGGAGTATTTGTATTAGTTCTTTGAAAATCTTGTAGAATTCTAGGCTGAAAACATCTGGTCTGGGATTTTTTGTTTGGAAGACTTTTGATGACTTTTTCTATTTCTTTAGCAGTTATATGTCTGTTTAATTTGTTTATCTGGTCTTGATTTAATTTTGGTAAGTGATATTTATCCAGAAAGTTGTCCATTTCCTTTATGTTTTCCAATTTTGTGGAGTACATGTTTTCAAAATATAACTGGATGAGTCTCTGGATTTCCTCTGTGTCTGTTGTTAATCCCACTTTTCATTTCTGACATTGTTAATTTGAATATTCTCTCTCTGCCTTTTGGTTAGTTTGGGTAAAGGTTTGTCTATTTTGTAGATTTTCTCCAAGAAACAACTCTTTGTTTCATTGATTCTTTATGTTGTTTTTCTTTGTTTCTATTTTTTTATATCAGCTCTCAATTTGATTATTTCCTGTTGTCTAGTTCTCTTCGGTAAGTGTGCTTCTTTTTGTTCTAAAGTTTTCAAATGTTCTGTTAATTTACTAGTGTGGGATTTTCCCAGTTTCTTTATGGAGGCATTTAGTGCTATGAACGTTCCTCTTAACATAATTTGATCTTATGTAAAAATAAAATCTTTTAATTTTGTCTTTTATCTTCAATTGCAAATAACGATCAGAGCATCTGACTGCCTTTCTCTAATTCAAATGGGAAAAACAGAGTGTGAATTTCTTCGTTGTTGTTAAGCTTCTTCCCCACTGTTCCTTCTCCCCAGAAACTCTTTCTCTTTCTCTACTCTCAGGAGCTTTCACTGGCAATGCAGTAGGAGGAGTCCGTGAGGTACATCAGTCTAGGAGACGCATGTGCATATGTGCCTGTCATGTTCCCTTAAAACCTAAGAGTCCATATCAGAATGGATGTCTCAGCAGCTTGATAGGCTTCTATTGATTTATTCCACATTTGAGCTTCACTGTATATGAAATCCTTCCTTCAGCTTCATGATTTTTGTGTGTCTTGGAAACATAAGACACCATAAAATATTGGTGAATTTCTAATAAGGATTTGTGTTACACAGTGATGTCTTCATCCACCACATAGGGCATTGTCAAAAACAAAATTATGGTATATAAGAACAAATCTGATAACTATGTTGTAAAATGTCCTTTTACAAAGACCCTCAGAAGAAACTAAATTTTGGATTTTTTTATAAAGAAATTCTGGCTTTATTTTTGTGTAAATTATATTTTGAACAAGTAAACTGTGAAGCCAAACAATCACTTTTTTGCTTTGGACCAGAGGGGTCCACAGTGCAGGTGGCATTGCTTCTGCTTCAAGAACCTTATGGTTTGCCCCTTCTTTGCTTCCGTCCTCTCCAGACCACTTTTAAACTCTGCAGTGGTGCTTAGTTTATATAACTTTATTAGCTACCACAAACCATAAAGTAATAACAGTAAAGATAGACATGACTGACTCTAGAATGTAATTGTACATGTCAGGTGTCTATTTCTTCATCAGCTATAGATAATGCCCCATTTTGAATGGACTATTTGGGGATTTTTTTTCAAGTAAATTTCCCAGTTTTCATTCAAAACTAAATGTTTCATCTTTCAATATTATAGTAATATTTTTATTCAAATGGGCAAGATAAAGATATTGATCTTAGTCTCATGTAAATAATTCACTTCCACTGATGAATTAGTTATAAACCTTGACCACACCATGGCACTTTCATACAGCACAATTTTCTTGCATGTGAACAGTGCCAACAATGACATTTTCAGCATTCTGATAGGAAATGTGTAGAAACCAATATTTTAGTTCAGGGTTATGAAGAAGTAGATTGTAAGAACAAATCTCTTAGTTCTAACATAACACTTAAATTTAAATTCTGCTTCTGTGATTTATAGCTCCAAGTCCTTAGATTAGTCTTAGGTCTCTGAAAAATGGAGATGACAAATTGTCCACACCTGCAATCCCAGCTCCTGAGAAGCAACTGGTCTTCACAGAAGAGAAAATGGAAATGGAAAGAAATAGCTAAATAATTGAGATATGAAAATGCATATATACATACAAGTATGTGGCCACACATCGATTACATATGTATGTGTCATTGATATGCATATGCGTCTTGAAAAGGTAAGACAAAAACAAACTACTGCAAATTATTCTTAACTGGATGATATGTATTATCAGAGTCTGGCATTGCCTAAAATACAACAGCTACCTAACAATTAAGATAAGATTAATTTAAATATTAAAACATAAAATATTTTGAAATGGGCCTAACTCACACACATTCATAGAAGTAACATTATATTTAGTGGACAGGTTATAGTTTGGAACACATGTATGCTTCATATATAGAAACATATATACATATGCATACAGTAATAACTAATAGAAAAAGATGTCATTAATTTGGAGGAGAGTAAGGAGAGATGTTTGAAAGGAGAGAAGGGAAGGAAGAAATGTAATTAAGTTATAATCTCAAAAATAAAAAGAATATTAAATTATAATAAAATAACTAAGAAAGGGCAAAATAAATTAAAAAATAAACAGATTGACTAAAGAGAAGTCACTTTTATACATAAAATCATCTTTTAGGTTTTTTTGTAATACACTGACTATTGCTACATGAACTAAATTTCCAAATAATTTAAAAATATGTCTTCCACAAAAGAATTATACTGTGTAACAGTGTAAGGAACTGTATAGAGCACGTAGGCGGCCTGTACTGGAGTTCCCTCTCCACATGGCTCCACATGGTTTCCACACAGTTTGTCTTCCTACAGATCATCCTGTGTAATTCACCCTCTGATATGACAGATGTATGTTTCTGGAACACACATGTTTATGCCCTTCTTATATCCTTTTTAGTATGTGCTCACACGATTCTAGTACTAGATACATTAATATACAAGAGAAAATCTTGCTGTCATGGAATTCACATTAAACTAAAGAAAGTCTGATAATATAAATATGTAAATGAATAAATATGTAATAACCAGGCGACTCCATAGAGAAATAGCAAAGAAGGATAAGAAACAGAGAGTGGAACGTGTTTGTGTTAACTCATATATTACTTGATGTGGATAGGGAAGGAATCGATAAGATAATATTTGAGCAGTTTTCCCAAGCAACAGACAAAGCAATGTGGACTAATGGTACATCGCAGACATGGGGAAGAATAAGTGAAAGTCCTAAGAGAAAGGCCTTGCAATTTTCAAAGAACAGCAAGAAAATCAATGAAATAAAGCAGGACAAAAACGAGAGTCAGTAGAAGACGAATCAGGAAGGCAATGGGAGAGGAGTTCACATGGACTTGGTGAGGTGGTGGGGTTGGGAGAGTGCACTTAGATAAAACAGAACGCGAATAGATGGTTTCTACTACAGCCTTTCTGTATAAGAAACTGACTGTCAATGAGAATAAGTGTCAGCTCAGCCACAAATGTAACATCCCTCAACCCATAAAAGCCTTGGGATTGTCACAGAAGCGAAAGCAGAAAGATTCTACAAACCATAGGTCAGGGAAGACCAGAGTGAAACAATGTTGTCTAGACACTACGGGACCACTACACTCATGAACTCCAGAAGTTCTGGTTGCCTGCACAAGACACACTCAAGAACAAACAAGCTAGCATTTTAGCACAGAGGGGGAGTGCCCCAGGAGCCCTCAGCCTTAACTGGAGAGCCATTGACAGCTGATGACTTCTAAGGGAAGGAAGGTTTGTTTTCTTAGAGTGTGTCTCCTAGACGTCAATCACGCGCCAGTGGATGGCCCCATACCCAGGGGTGTATGAGGAACACAAACTCTCCAATCCAGGAAGAAGTTATAGCATCTAGGAACACTTCTTAGACATGCAAGGGAAAGATGGACAGAGACTGTTTAGGGAGGTGGTCAGAGACGTGAGTCATTGTCACCCATGACCTCTGTGACAATACTTACGCATTAGCCAGATTTCCTGGATATATTTAAAAAGCCTGGAGAAATAGCAGAGATCTGGGTCAGGACAGAGAAACTTTAGTGAACTTTTCATGTGCTTACAGAAAAATGCAAGAGACCCTGAGTTTCTATCATTGATGTCTTAACAACACCTGTAGAGACAAGATGTAATTAGTCATATTATCTCATTGCCACCAATAAATTCAGATGTTTCCTGAGTGGAATTGAAAATCAAAACACTAGGCCTTAAAAAATGACCGTCTTAAATATGAAGGGGCTAAGAAGTCACTGGCAGGCTCTGCTATATCCGTCTCTCCTTCACGTTACTCTGGGGTGGGGAAAATCTTCGGAGAGATGCTGAACTGACCACCGCAGTGACAACTTATAAATGTGACTGTGCTGCAGCCCACAATTTGGAAATCTAATTTCATATGTCATTCATAGGGTATCTGTGCCATGTATTTCAATGAGTCTTCTCACTTTGTCCAGTTGGTTATGTAACCAACAGGATAAATTTTAGTGGTTGAACATTGTTTACTTTCAACTTGACTTCATAATAGGTTCAAACTCAGTCGCTCAAATATTTTACATTGCAGCCAAGTCATATGCCTGCCTCCAGACAAATCATCCTGATTTGGGGTGTTTAGGAAAACACCCCATGTTCTCACACCCTCTCTGAAATTACTGAATTAGTTTACTAAAATTATAAGCTTAATTGCCTTATAAATACATTTTAAAATATAACAACTGAACCATTCTTGAGACTATCTGTATGCCCCAATATCAAAATACCAAGTCTCAGATTTAGCGTGTTACTTATCCATTTTCTCCCCTCCATTTATATTCAAGGCAGATACTATTATCTTGAAGACAGTTCTTATTTGTATAAACTCAGGAATTAGCCTAAACAAGCCCCTCCAAATGTTATTACTCTGAATTTTCTTTCTGTTGACAGCTTTCTGTAGCGACTACAGCTCTTCCTGTAGTCTTTATAGCAATGTCTTCACACGGTGCTTCTGTGGTTGCAAACAGATAAGTGTTGAAATCTGACATCTACATCAGGAGGACAGCAGGTGTGAGACAAGAAAAGTAAGTGGAAGTCCCAGTCAGAGGATCCCTTTGCAGCGTGGTTCCGACAGCTCGAAAATGCTTACTCAGATCATTTCACGCACTAGATGACCACCTTATTCTTCTTGTCTGCTTGCCTCCAGGGCTATCTGCTCTTCGGTGTCATTACAAAAGTCAGGCCAGCTCAGTATTCGGTCAGACAGTTTTTCTAATGGCCTTATTTTAACTCCTGCAGCTTCTCAGACTGCACAGGTCCTTACCACACATCAGGGAAAGGTAGTGGTGCATTGCTTTCGCTCTCCTTCGAACATAGCAATGTGAATCCTAAGGGTACTTTGTTGACTCCCATGGGGGGCCTGCCCCTTTCTGAAAGGACAAGAAGAGAATGGGGGACAGAGGGGAGGTGGGGAGAGGGAATGGTAAGAGAGGAGGGAGGGCAAATTGTGGGTGGTATGGAAGATAAATTTTAAAAATTAATAAAAGATAAAAGAAAACTGTATTTTCTAAAACATTCTAGTTTAATTTGGGTTATCTAGTTTATTTAGATTAAATTTGGTTAATCTAGATTAATTTTGAAAATAATCTTATCCCTGCACCCAAATTTAACACTCTAACTTCCAGTGTCTTACACTGGAATAGTACAGTCTAATCATGTTCTCTAAAGCTTTATATTATTATTTCAAAGCAGCATAAAAAATAAAAAGTAAGCCTAATTTCGCATTAGATACCTGCTATGGATATTTGTGTAGCTGTCTTTTTTTTTTAATTAAGAGACTCTCCAGCAGTCGTTTCTGACTTTCCTGACATCGTTCTGCAAATCCTTCCCATTCCTGCCGCACGGAGGTTCATTTGTGTCATTCAAATCTTTTCTCTTTAAATATCTACTTATAAATTTATTATGGCAACACATTCATATCTTTGCATTTAATCCGAACCTTCGTTAACAAGCAGGAAATGGAAGAAATGAGTAGCAGACACACTTGACAAAGTTAAAATCTCTGCACTGTCAGAGCCTATATGAACTATTACAGTGTCAGAAGAGCATTTTAATTCTGTCCAGTTCTTCCTTCTCCATCCCCCATCATTGCTCCTCTCCAGATTGTGGTGAGATGTTTGATAAAAGATCCAGAGTTTAAGTGTCCAACATCCTCATGAAAATGTGTTGGGGGTGTTTTAAAATCATGGCTTTTGAATGACACAGATGAACTTCACTGTTGGGCTGCTGCAGCGGGGATTTATCATTTCATTAATTAAGAAAAGTTTTCCAATAGTAACTCCAGAAATTGCCTCTGGAATATCATTAATTAACAATCTCACTTCCATCACAGAAAGGAGGGAGTAGGCCAAGCAAAATTGACAAGAGGAGTAACTTTAAACTACACACACACACACACACACGCACACACATGCATGCATGCACTCACGCATGCATATATGATGCACACACACATGCACATAAGCATACGCTTGCATACGTGCATACCCTTGCACATACATACAAACATGGAATTCACCAGGCTAACTTAAAAAGAGGGACAGGAATTACTTAAAACAAGTATTATCGGACCAACTGAAAAACAGCAAAATATTCCAATTTGCAGCATAAGCCTTTATGTTAGTTTCTATACAAAGTCAACAGTTGGGAAATTCTTTATCCACAGTGAACTATTTACCATGTTGTTTAGAAATGAGAGGTGTTTTATTCTTTGTCTTTTCTTTTTCTTGAAGATAACTGTTTCTTTTCTAGGGAAGAAGGAAGCAANCAGTTTTCTTATTTGTAGAGTATCCAGGTAACAAACTACTTAAAATCAACCAAACAAAACTTGATAATTGGCCCCTATCCCCATCTGAGCCACAGAAGGATGTAACCATAGCAACCTGTCGTTTCGCAGACCATCTCATGTACCTTTCAGAATTTAAGTCTGTGAGAATCTCCATTCCTAAGTAGAATTATCGTACTGGGAACATTTTCTTCTTTGTTGTAAAGCAAGAATGAAGCCAGGCATTCAGATGGTTCTCAACAAGGTGCTCAGATAAAGAAGAGGCTCACACAACAGGAAATATGCAAATATGTCCACAGATCTAACATTCTTTCTAGAAAGGAATGAACAGGAATGGATTCT
Organism: Bramus lutescens; assembly: GCA_001685075.1. NCBI lineage: Eukaryota > Metazoa > Chordata > Mammalia > Rodentia > Cricetidae > Bramus > Bramus lutescens. The sequence continues at coordinate 37,501 of LOEQ01007131.1, read as the reverse complement.
ATGAAGAACATTCATTAATGCCATAGTAACCAACAGCAACTAACAGTAGTAGCTTGCTGAAATCTAAGTGTCTTTGGCAGAGAGGAAACAATACATTTTTTTAATTTGTTTATTCATTTTACATACCAACCACATTTTCCTTTTCCTCTCCTCTCCCTCATCCCCATATTCACCTCCCCACCCCATCCACTCCTTAGAGAGGGTAAGGCTTCCCGTGGGGAGTCAGCAAAGGCTAGCATATCAAATTGAGGCAGGATCAAACCCCTTCCCCCAGGATCAAGGCTGAGTATGGTTCCCCACCACAGGGAATGGGCTCCAAAAAGCCAGTTCACACACTAGGGATAAAACCTGGTCCCACTACCAGGAAACACAACTCTCTCCCATATGCAGAGGGCTCAGTTCGGTCCCATGGAGGCTCCCCAACTGTCAGTCCAGAGTCCATGAACTCCCACAAGCTTGGGTCAGCTTTCTCTGTGTGTTTCCCCATCATGATCTTGACCCCCACCCGCTTGTTCATATAATCTCTCCTCCCTCTCTTCAACTGGACTCCAGGGCTTTGGCCCAGTGCTTGGCTGTGGATCACTGCATCTGTTCTCATCAGTTACTGGATGAAAGTTCCATGATGACATGGTTACAGGGGAAGGCTTGTTCAGGCACCTTTTCCACTATTGCTAGGAGTCTTTGTTGGGGCCATTCTTGAGGATTCCTGAGGTTTCCATAGCCCCAGGTTTCTCCATAAACCCATAAACTCACCCAGGAGGAGGAGACATCAGAAAATAATCAAATTGAGGGCTGAAACCAGTAAAGATAGAAACAAAGAGAATAATACAAAGAATCAATGAAACAAAGAGTTGGTTCTTTGAGGAAATTAACAAGATAGAAAAACTTTCATCCAAATTAACCAAAAAGCCAAGAGAGACAATCCTAATTAACAAAATCAGAAATGAAAAAGGGGGATATAACAACAGACACCGAGGAAATCAAGAGAATCATTAAGTCATACTTCAAAAACCTGTACTCCACAAAATTAGAATATCTAAAAGAAATGAATGATTTTCTTGAGAAGTACCACATACCAAAATTAAATTAAGAACAGATTAACAATTTAAATAACCTATAACCACTAAGGAAATAGAAGAAGTCATTAATAGTCTCCAAACCAAAAAAAACTAGAACTAGATTGTTTCATGGCAGATTTCTACCAGAATTTCAAAGAAGAGCTAATACCAATACTCCTCAAATTGCTCCATGCAATAGAAACAGAAGGAAGATTGTTAACCTCTTATTTTAAATAAATTTATTTATTTATTTTGCATCCTGGATGCAGTTTCCCCTCCCTCCTCTCCTCTCAGTACATTCCCACCACCTCCTCTGAGTTCTCACCCCCAAATCCACTCCACCTCCATAGCTATTCAGGAAAGGGCAGGTCTTCCACGAGTATCAACAAAACATGACATATTAAGTTGCAATAATACTAAACACTTCCCCTAGTGTTAAGGCTGGGCAAGGCAACCCAGTATGAGAAGAAAGATCCCAAAAGCTAATAAGAGTCAGAGACAGCTCCTCTTCCAACTGTTAGGAGTCCCACAAGGGATCCAAGCTATACAACTGTAACATACACGCAGAGTTCCTAAGTCAGTTTCGTGCAGGCTTCCTGATTGTCAGTTCAGACTCTGTAAGCCCTTATGAGCCCAGGTCAAGATGATTCAATGAGTTTTCTGTGGAGTCCTTCACTCCTCTGGCTAATACAATTATTTTCCCCCTCTTCTACAAGTGTATCAAGAAGAGCAGGCCTGCTTTTCATCCTGCCTGGCTAGCTTTCACCCAAAATAATCACACAGAAACTGTATTCATTTAAACACTGCCTGGACCATTAGTTCTAGCCTCTTATTGGCTAACTCTCACATCTTGATTCAACCCATTTCTAATACTCTGTATGTCACCATGATGTCATGGCTTACTGGGAAAGATTCAGCATGTCTGACCTGGCAACCCCATGGCAGTTCTCTCTGTCTTTCCTTCTTCCCAGCATTCAGTTATGTCTTCTCTGCCTACCTAAGTTCTTCCCTATCAAAAGGCCAAGGCAGTTTCTTTATTCAACCAA
>LOEQ01007131.1:11307-22834 GCA_001685075.1 Bramus lutescens | reverse complement strand
GTAAGCCTGTGGTGTATTTTCTTGACTGATGATTGTTGGATAAGGGCCCAGCTCAATGTGGCTGGTGCCACTTCTGGACTGGTGGTCCTGGCTGCTATAGGTTGAGCAAGCTATGAGGAGCAAGCTAGTAAGCAGCATCCCCCAGGTCCTATGTCAGTTACTGACTCTAAGCCTCTTCTGTGCTTGAGTTCTTGTCCTGAATTCTGTCAGTGATGGACTGTTCCTTAGAAGTATAAAATAAAATAAACTCTCTTCTCCCCAAGTTGCTTTTGGCCTGGCAGGTTACCATAGCAACAGAAACCCCAAGACACTCCCTGAAGGTAAACTATGCACACAGACTTTTTGACTCCAGGAAATTGTAAGTTACTACTCTGTCTTATGAGTAGACAGGGAAGTAATTGAAATTAAAACCATAAGACACCATTTTTTTTACATACAACATTTCATTTTAAATTTGTGAAGCCTATACATGCCAAGGTTTTGTGAATTTACAACAAAATACTATTATCCATTTGATAGCAATATAAACTTGAAATGATTGCTTTTGAAAAGAATTTGCCAGAATCTTGCAAATATGGAATGTCTTCAATCCATGGCAGACAATTTTATGGCTGGCTGAGAAACTAGAATATAGAAAGATTAAACTCTAAGGCCTCAAAGTCATTGGGTGTGATTGGGTCTTCCTACCCAACAATTCAGAATCAAAAGTAACTGCCCCAAGTATTTGGATGTGCTAACATGAAGGAACATAAAATGAAGGCCACCTGAAAATGCTGAAATAAGAACCATGAAGAAAGGTGCCATAGGGGGTCAAGTGAATTTATTAGTGGAATTTATGTGAGCAAGATGTAAACTACTTCTTTTGTGTTAAGACATTGGCACTTGTTATCTGCTTCATAAAGAAGAAAATCAACTTAGTCTGACTTCTATATGCATATGTACAGCAAAGAGACAGGTGCATAAGTACATCCATTTTGATAAAAACCCTCTCAATCTTTGTGAAAAGCGGAACCAATTATAATTTAATTTTTACAAATTAAAATCTAAAGACTCTTTTATGCTTATACTTTAAGTGAAGTGGGTTGCTACATGATATGCACAGTACAGGAAATTCTAGAATTTAGACTCAATTAGGCCACAAAATGTTTTTATTAAATACCAAATTCTCACTACTTAGAACATTTCCTATCAGGTAATAGAATAATTCAACAAGTAATTGTGAAGTGACTAAGTACTAATTTGTAAAATTTGGAAATACAGTAAGTACTTGTGATGGTTCATTAGGTTTTCAGCTTGAAAGGATGTAGTATCAGCTAGTTAAGCCCTCTGGCATTCTTGTGAGGAATTATCTAGATAGAGTCATTTCAAGTAGGATGCCCCACCCTACCTAGGGTCTAAGGATGGCACCATCCATGCACTGGTGGCCTGGACTGAATAAAAAGAAAAAGTCCCCTGAGTGTGTGCTTTCATCTCTTTGCCACCTGACTGTAAATGCAACGTGACCTGCCACCTCAAGTTCGTGCCATAATGCACATTACTCTTGAAAGGGGAGATAAAATAAGACATCTATCTTATCTTCCTTTCGTCAGGAATGTGAGTATAGTAACTAGAATATAATATTGGTTTGAATAAAATTTACTTTGAACAAGCAAACCCTGCGGCTCTTGTGTCTTAGGAACAGTTCTTAAGAAGAAATGTGGGAAATTTTGGAACTTTGAACTAGAAAAGCCCCTGAATGTTGAAAACTTGAATACTGCAAGCAGAGCTCAATGGTCCATTCTGAAGAGCTCTTGGAGGACAAGAATAGACAACAAAGGTTTAGATCACAAGGTTTCTAAGAGCAACAAGGACCTGATCAGAAACTGGGTGAGCATACATGTCTGTGATATGCTGACAAGTGACCTTGTGACATTCTGCCGGTGTCCTGGGAACTTAAGGAAGAGTAAATTCAAACGCCGTAAATTAATGTGTTTTCTAGAGGAACTCCGAAGAGAGAACAACACTCTTTCAGAGGATGGCTTGGTCACTGCTCACAGTTCTTTCCCAGGTCTATACCTAAAATGAACAAATGCAACGTAAAGTCATAAAAATGAACAGTTCAAAGTTGCTTCCAAATTAAAAAAAAAAGTAGCTGGAAAGACTGTGGTTGTTAAAAAAAAAAAGAAGGTGCGGGGAACCTCCTATTCTTCACTGGGACATGAAGAATGAAGAAAGAATCTGAGGACTAGGCCCTACACAACAAGAGATCCAACTTCTGAAATTCCAAATTTATTTTAAAGGAGCATCTAATCAGAGAGCATCACTAAGAGAGTTCCCTTTTCCCAGAAAAGGAACCCCTCAGTAAATGCTTCCCCAGGAATAGTGTAGGGATCCCTGCAAGAGCGGACAAAGAGGACTTAGATTCTCTTTTTAACTGGCAGAAGAACTTGGAAGCAACATCCCTGTGATGGTGGATTTGTAGTCATGAAAATGCAAATTAAGAGGGTTAAGGAGTCTTTCAGTATGATCCCAAGAGTCACTGAAGCCAGGCAATTTATAGCAAGGTCAAGGTCTCTGAGTGACAACTATAAGAGGCCCAAGAGAGATGTCGTAAAATCAGAGATCCTGGGCCAGGATATAGGAGAGAGCTGCTTGCAGGTTGTTGAGCCAATTCAAGAGGGATATTACGCATGCTATAGGTATCTGAGCAACAGGATGGTCAGCGATAAGCTCACTGTAGCCTACAATGACTGGTACACAAGTCCCAGGTGCCAAACTGCAGAATTTGTTGCTTATCTGCTCAGCTTCAATCTTTCATTGGCCCCATATTTCCCTGACCCCATTGCTTCATTTTGAAATGGAAAAGTTTTCTCCATGTTCTCATATGTCAAAAATCATGCTAATTTTGTGATTTTTACAGGGACTCACAGTTAAGAAACTAGTTTGAATCTCATAAATACCTCAAAGCTTTAAGCAGTGTTGAGATTGCTAAAACTGTGGGATATAGGAACTTAGAGTAAATGTAGTCTGCATCATGAGATGGTCATTAGTTATAAAGACATGGTGTGGGAAAAGTTATGGTGTAAAAGTAATGTCTTTGGATGTCAAGTTGACAAAAGGTAGAGTTCTGATGGTTAAAATTGATGTCTACCTTGACAGAATTTAGAATAAACACAGAAATAAACCTCTGGGCATGCTTGTGAGTGATTATGAGGTTGATCGTGATTGCCACCAGTCAGTTCATGTGCTGAAGTCCTAGACTGAATAAAAAGAAGTGAACTCACCAAGAGGATTCTTCCCTCTTCTTCCTGCCCAAGAATACATATGACCAATAGCACCCAAGTGCTTGCCACCATGACTTTCTAACTGTTGAATCCTTGAACTGTGAGCCAAAATAAACTGTCACTTCTTTAGCTTGTGTTGCCAGGTATTCTGTCCCAGTAACATGTAAAATAACAGAGAGAATTTTATATTTAAAATTTATATGCGATAGAGAGTGAAGGACATGCATTAGAGCATCATTTTATTTACGTTCTACTTGAAAGGTAATTATAAAGTTACCACTATTGCTTTGTACGTCCCAAACTAATCTGTTCTCATATTTTGCACTCAAATTTGACTCGTGTTCTTGATAGTAGGCGTAATACTTAATTCTTCAATGCTGCAGTCTCTTTACTGGTAAAGTGAAAGCAAATGCAGTATTTATTTTATGAAACTGTAGTGAAGATGAAGTTAAATAAGTAGTTTTGAGAACACAGTAAGATGCAAACAGCCAGTAATTATTGTCAGTTAATGCTACTGCTGTTATAACTGTCACTATTCCTATTGAACCTTTTGAAAATGATTAGTTAGTTTATATTTTGTTTGCAAATCATGATATCTATACATACAGAGATTAATAAATCAAATGAATTATTTTAGCCACTTATTGATAGTATACAAAGTATTTAAATTGACAGTTTCATCACTTAAAGATGCATTATAACAAGTAATCCAGTGTCAGGCCTGAATCTGTGAAACGAGACATGAGAAGGAAGAGGAGATGCTTAGGAAAGATTCTTACGCTCTGACTTCCTGTTCATTTCGGTGGTTGGCTTTGCTCAGTGTTATAACACTGGACTTTCGAAATGTGCATAATTTTCACTGTGTACAATATTCCAAAGAGTTACTGCCGTCAGCCATCTCACACTGAGAGGTTAGATATAATCGATGATGTAAAAGTTCAAGATCCAAAGCTTTTTTCAGTCCTGATGAGAATGAACTTCAGTCTGAGGTGGCACTGCTGCAGAGACTCCCTAGGAAATCAATAGCCCTCAGTGGCAGCCCTTGCCAAACAGCGTGAGCTCTGGAACTTCACTTAATGAGAACTCATTAACTTCAATAGTTTGTCTTAGGCTTCTGTGTCTTATTGACAATTACTTAGAATTCTATTAAGCAGATACATTAAATTGGCTAGATTTAATCTTTTTCAAAATGTGTAAATAAGATTGGATATGAATCCTACCCAGCAAATCATTAACTTTCCTTTAAAGTATTCAACTTGGAATTGTGCACTCATAGGGAGATGATAAAGGATAACACAAATCGGTATCAGTTTACAATATCCTACTTAGATATGGATATGATCTTCCGTGTGTAGTTTCACATGAGACAATCTTCTGAGCAGTCTATTAGTTGTGAGTGAAATAAGGAACATAAATGGTAGGAAAATCGAGATGTACTCAAAACATCAGGCAAAAAAAATTACCTTGCAAGAAAATTTAATATAAAAATTAGTAACATAACATTCTATGGCTATAACATAGTTTTAGTATTTTAACATATCTCTTTTCTATTGTGATGTCAATAATTTATACATATGTTTGTTGAAATAAAGCAGATAAATATTAGGGAGTTTAATTTTTGGAAGGTAAACACTGTTTTAACACTAAACTTTACCCTTGGAGAATTTTTCATTTTGTAGGTTTTAAAAGAAATAAAAGCTCATTAACAGAATATTTTTTTACCTAAACCACTACAACTTCATCGTTTTGAATCACAGCTCATTAAAACAATTATAATCAAATGTTTCATTTCTTATTCCCTTTTGAGAAACAGCTGAAAAGGTTATGTTTGTTGTTCTTTATACAATTTTCTGGGGCGACATAAACAGGCTACATTGATTTGTGTGCTGTTTTTCATTTAAGGTTCACTATGTCTCTGATGCTGGTTTGAGTTATTTCATATTTATTTCAGCATTATTTCAATAGAATTTCAAAACTTGGCATTAGAAGCACAGTTAAATTAACAAGACATTTAATATCATCTTCTCAAAATTCAAATATTGGCAGGTGATTGCTTAATGGAATTCAGTTAGACTTGCAGGTGTATTCTATTTTGATCTCTCCAAAGTTGAAAGAGGATACATCTGTAATGATTAGTCTGCCTTCTTTTATAATATGAAGTATAATATGACACCATTACATGAGCAATATCGGACAACTGCAGAAAATCATCACTAAAGCTGCAAGTACCTGCCTAACCCAGAGTTGAATTCAATCACTTACACTCATTCTGTTGTAGGAGGCACAAAAAGTTAACTTAAAAACTATTGACCTTTCCCTGTTTTCTTTTATTCATACATGTAAGCTAATTATGGGTCTAAATTTAAGATTCCCTTCAAATTGACCCATCTGGATTTCTGATTAACTAAAAGGAAAACTTCTGTTTATTCAAGTGTGTATTTAAAAGAAGCTTGTCATCTGACTGTAACCTTTATTACCAGTGCTGCCAACATAGGTAGTGTTCAGAGGATCATTTGAGCTTTCTTAATCATTCCTGCATCATCCATAACTACCATCAAAGATAACTGCTAACAGGCAATCATCCACAGTATTAGTTACTTTCTTATTGTTATAAAACACCATGACCAAAAGCAACTAAAAGGGAAAATATTTTAATCACAGTTCCAGAGGGGTAAGTCTTTTGTCGTGTGGAAGACATGGTAACAGGCCAGAAAAGCCTGGCAGCACTGAAGACCAAGGAAGAAAAATTTCTTACAGACCCTTTTGTTAAGAAAGCTTTGGATGTACAACCAAATACTTCACATCAAAGGCTAATACAGTATAGGGAAATATTTTATATACTTATGTTAGAAAATTTATTATTTAATAACTATTTATAAAAGAACTATCATATGTAAAGAACTGTTCACAGTGATAAGATGAAGTATAATGAAGAAACCCCTGAAGCCCATATCAAAATGCCCTACATTATTGTAGAAAGTTTCTTTTTCAAGAATTGTCCCCAGGAAACTAGGTTATGAGATCATATCCATTTTTGCACATCTGTAATTAATATATTATGAGATATATCAGTTTCCTTAGATGGAAACTTTCAATTGTTTTGCTTTAAGAAATGTGACAGATTTATCATCACCTTAGTCATCTCTGCTAGCCAGATTGCAAGAAACTTGTTGATGCTAGAACTACAGCTTACCTGTGAAAACAGAGTTAATCCATCTTTGTCTTTATGAAATCTATGATTCCTGCAAAGCTTACCTAAGGCTTGATCCATACATCTTTCTACTCTGAAGGTTTTCTACATCAGTGGTTATCAACCTTCCTAATATTCTGACCCTTTAATACAGTTCCTTATAGTGTGGTGATCCCCAGCCATAAAATTATTTTCATTGATACTTCATAACTGTAATTTTGCTACTGTTAGGAATCTTAATATAAATATTTGATATGCAAGATATCAGATATGTGACTCCTATAAGAGCATAGTTCAGCCCTCAAATGTCTCAAGGCCCCCTGGCTTAGAACCACTGCTATGAATCTTGATTCGCATGGCATGAATAAGAAAATTAACTATGTGTAAACACAATGGAAATGGGAAAAATAGCATCGCTACATAAATATTTTATAAGATCCAGAAGGCAAATAATTCACCAAAGAGCAAGGTATAGACCTCCTCTCATACTTTCTGATTCCCACAGTAGTATTTGTCCAGCAAAATGTGTGATCCTAAACTCAAATTTAGTGACTTTTACGTTGCTGGGGTGTTTGTCATTAGACATATATGCTTTCATACAACATTGACAGCATAAGATATGGAAAAGATTATATCATCACTCATCATTGGTAGGAAATAGTGCAATTACTGTTGAAAATAGTTTAAATTTCACCCCACAACTGTAGATGGAGATTACACCTTTGTTTCCTTGCTGCCCAGACCTAATACTCACACAGCAACTATATTAATTACAACTCTGTCTGTCCAATAGCTTAGGCATATTCCTAGCTTGCACCTACATCTTAAATTAACCCATCTCTACTAATCTGTGTGTCTATTTCTATTATCTGTGGCCTACTAGTAAGGTTCCAGTGTCCTTCTCTTTCAACAGCTACATGGTGTCTCTTTGACTCTACCTACTCTTTCTATATATCTCTGCTTGGCTTTATTCTGCTAAACCATTGGTGAAAAGATCAACATAAACACAGAAGGACATTCCACATAATCTCCCCTTTTCTGTTTAAATAAAAAAGAAGGTTTTAACTTTAACATAGTAAAATTACATATAACAAAAATTGTATCAAGCAAGAATTACAGTTAGAATATGTCTTTGTGAGTCTAAAGTTTCATATCTAATTATCATAACTAAAGAAAATATAACTATAATTATTTGTCTTTAACTCCATCAAAGACTCCAGAAGCATATAATATTACCCAAATAAACAAGAAATGCATTATAATCAACTTCCAAAACTCTAGAATTGACAGAGACATTTTGCTGTCTGGAAAGTCACCTAAAGTACTTTTGTAATGTTGGTGCATCCATATTCGTAGTATTCTATAGACCCATAGTATCTGGCAGATTTTTCCATGAAGCAGGAAATTTGAAAGGTTGTTTTGCCTATATTGGCAGTTTATCAGTCATTTTCTTCTGTGTCCTGCAGGATGTCTGACAGAAACTTTCCTGAAGCAGGAACCCTAAAGGACCATCCTGTCTTTTGAAAAGTTCAGCAGTCACTTTTTCGTGGGCCGTGCATGTACAGTTCATACAATATACCATCAGGCAAACTAACCTTGTCACATTGAAGACAAATTCCATAATTAGTTTCTTCAATGCCCAACAACCTCTCTGAAGTAATTAATGCTACCAGAAGCAGACATGACTCACTGTTGAGAAAAATCTAAGTTCTTAGAATATTTTAAATGCCATATTCTACAGGTCTTTGAAAGGCTTGAAGAATACCTATCCATCTTTATATCTAGAAAACCTAACTAACATGACTACAGTTTGACTGTTATAGATGACTATCTATTAATCTGTACTTCTTAATTGTACATTATATTTCTAAATGAGCTGAACAAACACAATATCTTAAACAAGAGCAGAAATACATTTACACACTGTAGCAAATAAACCTTAAATTTGTGTCAATAGACCAAAGTCCATATCAATCTAAAGTATTCATCTCTTTATCAAATCTCCTATTAAATGAAAAAAATTATAAACAATCATTTGGGGAACTTAGGTGTTGTTTTCTCCAAACTTCTTCTTGCTCTCTGTTGGGTGAAGTATTTTAAGGGTTCACGAAGAACTTTCAGGGGGTCTTGTTCCATCAAACCACATTAGCCTGGAAGGAATCCACAGGATCTCTCTTCTGAGGAAACAAAAGCAGAATCTCTTTTCCAAAGTAACATATCCTTAGACCAAAATTTTGAAGCCAAGATACCTTTATGTTGGTTAAATGAGGAGTTCCCAGAATCAAATGTCTCTCTGCAGTCAAAAAATTCAAAGCAAGCACAATAATATATAAAATCCAGACTCTGTGTATACTTCATCTTTATGTGGCTTATTTTACTTTATTGCCTTATTTTTCTTTAGTACTATAATCTAGACTGTTTGTACTCTTTGATATTACTTTCACTATCTCTTTAAAGAATTCGTTTTATTTTTTAAAACTGCTTATTTTTTATAACTGTCTGTACTCTTTTTCTCCTCTCTCCCAAGATTTTGCACATTTTTTAAACTTACTATGATCCACTCAGATGTTTATTTCTGTCTGAATTTGTCTTTATTGTGTATCTATAATCATTTTCTGGCCAGGAACACTTTTAAAATGGCAAGCAGCTTGGTTACAGTGGCTCTGGATGATGACTGCACCTCTCTCTGCCTTTCAATATGGTGGAGGTATGTTTGCCACCAGCTCTGCAAACCATGCTCACCTCTCCAGCTCTGGGGACACAGTGGATCTATGTTGCCATTAAGCAACTCACAAACCCCATTTAAGTACAGGACCTCCCGTAAGAGTCAGAGCCATTCGTGCTGACAGCATGAACCAGCAAGCTGGCTCTTAAAGAAAACATGCAGATTTGCTGCTAATACTACATCAGGAAGCCTTCTCTTAAAGGAGCCACACCTTTCTTCACCAGCAGCAAACCGAGTATATCTGAAAATAAAATAAATGTGGCTACAAAGAAGCTGTGATTGGCTGCCGTTTTGTGATATAAGATACACACTTACGCAAACATCTTTGAAAAGTGAGACCTGCCACAAGAGTTTGACATGAAATATAAATCACATATTTTAAGATTTGCTTACCATCTTTGGGAGAGTCCATGGTAACATAAATAATAACAGCACCAGTAGAGAAGCAGAAATCAGCCTTATCTGAACTGATTTTTGACAATGTCCACAAAATATCAGCTGCTGCCCTCTGAAAAGTCTTCTTGGGCTTTAAAGCCTACCCCACTTGTTTTGTAGCAGTTTCTAGAAATCACACAAGACGGTGAGTATTTGGTTATACCTGGTCTCACTTGTGTTTTTCTTCTGGTTTAATCGCTGTTTTAGTATGTTAGGTTTGGAATAAAATTTTCTTTTATAAAGGAAAAAACAGAAAATCATCTTTGCCAGGGTAAAAAAGATGGTAAATAATATGGGTATTATAAAGTCAATATGAACATCACCTCTCAAAAGATATATAAAACCAAATCAGAGTAAATCAAAAAAGACAAATGCATCTGCATTTAATAGCCTGAATAATGCTTCCTTAGTGTTTCATTAGCATTACTGAATGATAATTGAACTCAAGGGAAGAATAAAGATAACAATACAATGAAAAACTAACAGGATTGATACCTTTATGAACCACATATATATATATATATGTGTGTGTGTGTGTGTGTGTGTGTGTGTGTGTGTGTGTGCGTGTGTGTGTATATATGATTTAACACTGTTTGAATCTTCTGTATACACTAGGATATGAAAAGCTATACTGTGATAACAAACCATCTCAAAACCTGGGTGACGTAGTATTTGCTGCTTTATGAAGCCCACTACAGATGCATTGAAAGACATGGTGATCTAATCTGCCTCAACCTGGGGTTAACCATATTAATCTAAACTGTCAATGGTTTGCCAGGCAAAGGAAGCACCTGGAAGGTCAGACCTTTCGTGACTTGTCCTGGAGTTACAAACATGACTTTACTCACCTTTTATAGATTGCAGTTGGAGAAATCCTCTCTAACTGCAAGCCACCTAAAATATATGCAGCCTTTCCTCTGGAGCAGGAGAGTAGTGGCTAGTGATGTATTAGAAGATTTATCACAGTTTATTTCAGTCCCAATCCAACCAGAAGACAAGTCACTTAAATGAATTCATAAAACTTCTTCTCAGATTCACTTGTAAAATCTAGGGGGTTATAGTTTTAGGGATTAGGCCACCTAATTCAGGGTTTCATGTATCCTAGTCTTGTTATGTAATTTAGAATGACTTTGAATTCTTTTTTTCAACTAAATATATTATTTATTATATAAATTCATATGTTATTCATTTAATACTTACTTTTTCACAATATAATTTCCTGGATTTTCTATTTTTTATTAAACATAAATTATTTTCTGATTATATTTGTGGATTATAATTTCTCCTCCCTGTACTCCTCCTAGTTCCTCCCCACCATGAATTCTTATCCACCTCCCTCCATTTCCCAACTACTGGAACTACAGATCTGCATCATTATTCATATCAAATAAAATTATCTAAAATTTCTCTAAAACTAGCTTTCGATATTTAGTACTATAGGTGTCTCATTTGAAGTGTCATGAAACAAAGGGGGAAACACAGGTTGTTGGTAATTAACATTAGGACAAAATATGACATTATTAATTTGCAGTGTCTTATATTAATGCATTGCAATTTTATTAGAAAAGAGTTAGATGGGTTATCTTAATAAAACTTTCTTCTTTAAATCTTTGAGAATGTATGAATACTGAACTTAATGAATACTTTATTTAAGTCACTTATACTTATCTGTGTTCTCTTGAAGTTCTTTGTTGTCCACTCAGTCTCTCAAGTTCAAGACCTGATTTTCTTCTTTAAAATATAACAAGTTGGTGAATGTGTATGTGTTCATATATCCCCTGAGTTTACATAGTGTTCCTCACATGCAAATGTGTTTAAGGCTGACCACTTGAAATGTTTTATCAGGGAACTTGTCCTTAAATAAGATCTCTCTCTCTCTCTCTCTCTCTCTCTCTCTCTCTCTCTCTCTCTCTC
>LOEQ01007131.1:0-11270 GCA_001685075.1 Bramus lutescens | reverse complement strand
CTCTCTCTCTCTCTCTCTCTCCAGCCATGAGTTACCTATATCTCCTCACCTATGTGTTGGACCTTGTGAGATTGCTTCCATTCATGTTGGTTTGTCAACAGGTGTTGTCATTTTACAGGTCTTATTTGTGCTTTGGGATAATGCTTTTGTATATTGTAAAGATTTATCACTCATATTGGTTTAATAAAACCAGGATGCCAGGCAGGTAGTATACGTGGAACAAACAGAGTAAAAGAATTCTGGGAAAAGACAGAGACTCAGTCGTAATCCAAAAGTAGAAGAAGCAAGATGAGAAGGTTTTACTGAGAAATGGTACCAAGCCACATGGCTAAGCATAGATAAGAATTATGGGTTAATTTAAGTTGTAAGGGCTAGTTAATAAGAATCCTAAGCAAACAGGCCAAACAGTTTATAATTAATATAAACTTTGTGTGCTTCTTTGAGACTGAATGGCAGCAAGACCGGGTGGAACAGAAACTTTCCATATTTGGGTGACCACATTTTTGATATTTGATGGGTGCAGTGTCACTGTCATATACACAAGGTACTTTCTCACAGCAGATGTCCTGGTCCCCTGGCTCTTACAGTCTATTTTAGGCAAAAGATAGTAATAGGCTCCATGGTCTCACCAACCATCACTAGTTAGCTAGTTTCCAGTAGCAGACATTAATTCCCTCCTACTGAATGTGCCTGAAGTCCAATTAGACAATTGTTGCTTAACCCTCAAAATATATGCACCACTATCAAACTCTTAGAAATATCTTGACATGCTAGTTGTTGTGGCTAGTTGTTGAGAAGGATTATTGCTTGCTTTTTTCCTGTCAGTCTGCAAAGCACCCTCAGATTCTGTAAGGCTTATTCCTGAGGAAGGAGTCTTTCAGATCATTTCCAGATCAATTCCTCCAAGTCCTTTGTCCCAAGTGTGCTGTGTGGTGTCATCAGCATGAGTCACCTTCAAGTTTCAAGAGTCAACCAAGGGCTATGGCAGCAGCCTACAGTATTTGGGGAGTTTCTTCAACTCCTCTAGCCAATGATTTGAAAGGATATTTCCTATGCTTGGTAGTGAGGTTTAGTTAGATTGTCTATGGTTCCTGGAGGAAGTATTACCACCCTTAGTTCCCCATCATCACTAAAACACATAAACACACCCACACACATGCACGTACTCTTGCATGTGCTAGGCGTTTTTAAATAAACATAAAAGTAAATATTTCCCTATGGCTTTTAAAAGCATCTTCTGCGTAGAAACTTAATTTTTATAGCAAGCATACTCCCTCATTCACAATGTATATACTGAATATTAGTGAGGAACTAAATAGTTGTCATAATACTGGTGAACCTCTGACAGCTAATCTACCCTTAACTTGTGTTTTAAATAATATTAATTTATGATTATTAAGTTTATTAACCCCTAGCATTTTCTACTATATGTGTTTGTATTGTGTATTAACTTCAGAAATCACATGGTGGTATGTGCTAAAACAGTTGCAACATACTTTCCATGCCCTCATTTGATACATCCATCCATTCTCTCTTCTGCAGGAATCTATGTTAACCATGATGGTTGCTAACCAGGAGCTATATTACACTGAAAATTGCAAATTCTTTAAACATGTGAACATAGTTCAGATGCCTCTGATAAGGAGCCATTTAAAGTGTCAGGAGAGGTGATGACTCCAATCCTGACAATACTTCACAATGACAAAGCCTGCCAAGCTATATTCTAAATCACTTGTCTCCATTTGATATTGATTCTGCTAGTTTACTAAGAACCTGTTGAAAGCTACATAATATTAAATACCTTCCAAACACTAAAGTGCCTACTTCAAAGCTCTCCACACAACTCTAAGAAAGACACTAGAATTTTCATCAGTTTAGAAATAAAGAGGTTCACTGGATATATCAACCAAACTCCAGGACAGGCTACATAAACTCCACAGTATTTTTTTCAAGAGGGGGTTCACTTTTTGACATTATTTTTGTCTTATTTGGGTTTTTTGTTTGTTTGTTTGTTTTGATTTTCAGTTTTTGTTTTGTAGTTTTGGAAAATATTTTTGTGAGACAGAGATCGGGGGATGATATCAGTAGGTAGGGAAGGAAGGAGGACATGGGAGAAGTTAGGGAAAGAGAAAAACAATAAAATATTGTATTGAAATTGTTTTTAAAAAGGAAATAAAAAGACTGTGTAACTAGCCCTGAAGTCCACCATTAGATAACATTTAAAAGTCAGATCCAGGCAGCTTGTTCAGAGATGCTTGGGTTATAAAGAAAGTTTGAACAAAGCAGCCCCTTGACCAACATGGAAGGACACATGAGCACCATGTAAGTCAGATTCACCACTTCTCTCTCCTCATCCCACCCCCTCTAGCTCAATGAATTCTAGAATAGTCTACTTTATCACTGCTATCCAGAACTTCTTTCTAGTTCCTCAAATTCTCTGAAGAAACATCTAAAGAAAGAATTGCTCAGTCTGAGTCCTTTTTCCCGCAATGTGTTTCTAGATCCTTCCCTCATATTCTAGGTAACATCACTCAAGCAACAACTACTCAGTACAGGTTTGGTCATTTTATTTTTATGGACACTTGCCGATGAAATAATACCACATGGTTATCAATTCACAAATGTCACAGGGACCTAAAAGCAAATCGCCACAAAAATACTGGAAACAGCTGTGTCGAGTATTGGCAACGAAAGAGTGATTTCACTGGCAGACCTCAGAAAAGTGCTGACAAAGAGACCATCTGAAGGTGTTTTGTTGTATTTTTTAATTCCTAAAAATTTAGGTAACAACATCATAGACAGATATTTTCAATTCCTGCAAGTAACTGTTCAGATTTTATTCCCATGAATCCTACTGAGAAAAGTCACATTAAGTAACCAAAGACTTAAGATAAAGAACATTGAAAAGCAGAGGAGATGGGATGTTGCAGGAATATACTTGTATTACCTCAGTTTTCTTGGGAAATTGAAAATATGAAGGACCACAATACTTTAATGAACACTGCATCAACCCATCATATCCAAGTCCAAGTGGCTACACTGAAGATGTCCTCACAGTCTTCTGGTGCTGACCCAACCCTTTACTCTTTGCGGTTGCCACTAAAGCCATCTCACTTTATTCTCTCTATGGATCCAAATTGTACCAGCCATGCAAAGACAGATTGCATTTTTAGAGTTGTGCCATATTTTTGTGTTCACAGTAGCTTCTTCATAAAGTTAAAACACAGCAATAAACTTAAGAACCCCATTGCTTCTATTTTAAATAATTACTGCTGTGTGTATTTCCTATGAAAAGCATTAACACTTAATGCTGGAACATCGACTTAAACTTTTCCTCAAAGGATATAGCATTTTGTTTCTCACTGAGACTTCAACAACCACATCCTGAATTTAACTGAAACATCTTGTTTTGCTAATTTCCTGTGTTTGTGAAAACCAGAAGGTATTTGCTGCAATTTTTAGGATCATAGTGTTTTAGCAGAAGCTTATGTCTTGCTCATGAGTTGTGCTCTGCTGTGGGAAATGCCAAAACTGCTGCACTTGACTTATGTAGGTATTTACCCAATGTGAAGGTATGTCTTCATTGGAGTGTAAACTGACTTTCATGTTATATCCAGATCTCCAACAAGCAGATAATCATCTATTCATACATTCAGAAATCTGGATTCTTCACAAAGCAAAATGAGATGTCATCTAGAGAAAAATGATCTCAGAAAACACGTATGACAAGTAGCTTGAATGAGCTGTGACTTAGAAAACAGTAAGAATTAAGAAACAGACAAAAAGAATGCTTGTCAAAGAATTCTTTTCAGAAAGCCTCAATCTCTTAGGTATTATACTATATCAAATAGAAACATTTATTGGAACTAAGAATAAACTTCTGATATATTCAATGTGTAGTCCTCTGAGCCACTGGACATTGAATTCATTTCAAAGATGAATTAGTTTATCTAGCCATGTCAAACTGCCAATCCGGTTGTCATCCATCCATTCAGAATTGTCAAGTTTGATAAGAAAAGAGGCTGCTAAAAACAAGGAGAAGTTATAGGAGTCATGAGGCAACAACTAAATTTGAAAATAGAGTCCTTAGGAAATTTTCCATGTGGCATGCTGGATGCCCATCTTAATTTTCTTGCCCCAAACTAAGCTTAACAAGAAGCCTGATTTTTTAATATTACTTCAAATATAGTAGAGCAGGCTACTTGTGCACCAGGTGGATCTTGAAGAACTTAGCTTCACCTGTTTGCCTCCTGGATGTTGGGATTTAAATGCTTCTTTGTTTACGTTTGAATGGATGTGAGCACTGTCCTGGTCCCATAGCTATTATGTAGAATGTGATAAAGGGGAGCTAAGTACTTTCCTTACACAGCTTCTCTACTCTTGGTCAGAAACTCACACTTTCCTCCTACTCAGTTAAAACCATTCATGTTCTTCAGTATCTTATCAAGATATATCCTGAGATATATCCATATCTTAAATTTACCATTTACACCCCACACATGAATAGTACATAGATGTGTGTATGTGTGTGTGGATATATATGTGTGTGTGTGTGTATACAGGTATTTCACTATTTGAATTCAAAGTAAAGAATTTTAGCTTCACTGTCTTTGAAAATTTATTTAAGAAATCCTTTCATTGGAGAATCAAGCATCAATGTATGCATAAAATTGAGGAATAAATGGCTTTTATCATTTTCATGTTAGAGTTGATAAATGAATGCATGAGCTATGAGCAAGAAATATTAGTTATTGTGGTGGTTTGAATGAGAATGATCCACAAAGACTCATATATTTGAATACTTGGTCTCCAGTTACTGGAACACCTTGGAAAGGATTAGAAGTTGTGGCCTCCTTAGAGGAGATATGCCACTGGGAGTGGTATTTAAAGTTTTAAAAAAACTCACACTGTTCCAGATCCCTTGCTCTCCTTGCCTCATGCTTGTGGGTCAACTCAGCTACTGCTCTAGGGTCATTCCTGCCTGCCTGTTCCCATGTTCCCCATCATGATTGCCATAAACTATAACTCTCTGAAACTGTAAACCCCAATAAACTCTTTCTTCTATAAATCGCATTGGTCATGGTGTTTTGTCACAATAATAGACAAGTAACAATAGTAAACAAGTATATTTCTCATAATAAACTGCATAATCAACTACTAGTCTTTCATCTACAAAGGGAGTCTTAGTCTTAGAAACTGTTAAAGTCTTATTTTGTTCAGCGTGTTGGGGGGGTGTGAGGGGCGATTGGAGGACAACATTATGGACTCAGTTCTTCTACCTCCATATGATTCCCTAAAATAATCACAATAATGCATTGTATGGTCAACCTTTCAAAACTTTTGCCAAGATACCAGAGCTATTGAAATAAAACAATTGCTTTACTGGGACAATCAATGTTGTTCAGCTGGGGCTGGAGAATCCACTCTTATTGAGTGACCAGCACCACTGAGGTAAAAGCCTTCTGAGTAGCATTTCCTCAGGGTCAGCACAAAATTTGTGTTCTAGAAGTGGCCAAGTCTGTACCTTGTGCTGACAACCAAACTTGGTGGTCTAACAGTGATCCACTTGGTACTGGCTTTGAAGACATGAGGGGGTCACAGAGAGCCTTGAGGAGCAGGGCTGCAGTTGCTGAAGAAAACCAGGAGATCTGAAAATGCAGCCCAATTGTATGAAAAGATCCCAGCATTTAGGAGTGACCAGAGCCATGAGATGACAACCACGAACAGCAGCAGTGCTGGGCTTGAGTCCACCAGAGCCTACAAGGAAAGCTGTATGTGCTATAGAGGGCAGAGCCAGATGTGACCTGGTCCCTTCGAAGGGGCCCAGAAGATTGTGAGTGGATCCAGACTTTGGATACTGAGATATTTTGACTGCTGGAATTTGGTTTTTGCTTCGTTCAGATGGTGACTGTGCCCTGGCTTTCCCCTCTTGAAGTAAGAAAGGATTTAATATTTTTAAAATAGGAACACAGAACTGAGAGATTTTGGATTTAAGAGGCTGTATATTTTAAAAAGACTGAACTTAAGAGTTTGATTTTTTTTAAAGATTAAAGGGCTTTTTAAATTTTGAAATGTTTATATTTTAATGTTGATATTAATGTATGATCTTACAGATGAACAAGAAAAAGAAGGTTATGGCCTAACAGTGATGTGTTTATGTGCCAATCTGACAATGGATGAATTGTGCTGGTTAGTTTTATATCAACTTGACATAAGCTAGAGTCACCTGAAATAATGGAACCCCAACTGAGAAAACACCTCATAAGATCTGGCTGCAGAGCATTTTCTTAAGTAGTGATTGATGGGGTTGGGCCCAGGCCACTGTAGGTGATGCCGTCCCTGGGCTGGTGGTCCTACATTCTATAAGAAAGCAGGCTGAAGCTGGGGGTGGTGGCACTTGCGTTTAATCCCAGCACAGCTTGGCCTACAAGTTAGTTACAGGACAGGTTCCAGGTTCCAAAGCTACAAGAAACCCTGTCTCAAAAAGAGAGAGAGAGAGAGAGAGAGAGAGAGAGAGAGAGNAAGAAAGAAAGAAAGAAAGAAAGAAAGAAAGAAAGAAAGAAAGAAAGAAAGAAAGAAAAAGAAAGCAGGCAGAGCAAGCTATGAGGAGCAAGTCAGCAAGCATCCTTCCTCCATGGCCTCCATATCAGTTCCTGCCTCCAGGTTCCTGCTCTGTTTGCATTCCTAACCTGACTTCCTTTAGTGAAGGTCTAGAATGTGAAAGGTGGGTCAGAACACCCTTCCTCCCCAGTTGATCACAGTGTTTCTTCACAGCAATCTCAGCCCTACTAGGACACGTGGTAACAAAAACAGCCTTTTATTTCCTCTATTCTAACACCAAAGGGTAAATTTACTAACCCTCAGCACAAAACCTGATGCCAACTTTTTAAAGAAATACAAGTATGTTTTTATCCAGATTTGCGTTACTCTGCAATGGGATTCCTAATCAAGACAGAGAATCTGCACCCTTCTCTGTTCCCTAAAGTCACTGAGATGGCCATGTTCCCTTCTCTATCCTGGTCTATACTTTGTGGTAGTTTCTTTTTCCAATCCTAGATTCAATGAATTCCAAAAAAAAAAAACAAAAATTAAAAAAAAAGTGGGTAAAAACTTGTCTTCTGTCGTGATTCCACAGAAACTAGAAATAAAATGGTGTACATTTACACAGAAGAGAATTTGGCAGTTTCAAGACACATACATCTTACCAAAAATTTCATTGAAGATAGAATTTTTAAATTATGGCTGAGTTTAGCTCAGTAGTACAGTATTTTCCTAGTGTCTACAAAATTCTGGCTTGGGCTTGAAGCATCAAACGAAACTGCTAAGGAATTGCCCCTTATCGCTGACTTTATAATTTAACAGAGTGTCCTCCATCCCTCTAAATCTGAGGGTAATACACTATTTAAATTTTGCCACCTAGGCCATGCTGATATATTTCTATAGATGTTTATTTCAAATACACACATTTTTAACTCATATTACCTCTATTTGCTGCTTAACTTTACTTAAAATGTTAGACATTCTCTGAGTATTTGGTTTAGACTTGGCTACCTGACTATTTCACACTGGGAAGCTGGTTATTACTTCCTTTGGGAAATAAATCAATATTGATCAGTAATTCTAATTACATGTTTCTAAGACCTGTGTGTGGGATTTGGTGGTTATAAGTGGCTGAGGATGGCGTTATTGATTTTTATAAATTCATGTAAAACTTAGAATATCTCTCCAATGATACTAAGCACTAACCTGATATTAGAAACCAATAAATATTTATAGTTAAACATTACTTCACAACATTTTAAATGCCTTATACAAGTTTGTATATAATCAGAACAGCATAAGAGAAAAATATTCCTCTTCTTTCCTCTAAAAAAAATAATAACCGACACAGAAGGTGGTATTTGAATATTAACCCATGAGGTAATACTAATTGCTAGTCTGGACTCCAATGATCCACTTGCCTCATTCACCTTTCTTTCATACACTTTTATAATGTCAACCTTGCAGCTATAAAGGAACAAAAGATGTTAGCATCTGCAAGACTTTGGGAAATGGCAGGGCCTTTTCACTGTACAGGGAAAGAGGAAAGTTCCACGATTCAGGAACAGGAAGCTATGATTTACATAATGATTATGGCAAAGAGACCTATAAAGAAACGAGACTTCTATGGCAGAAAAATTACATTGGCTTTACTCCAAGACACCAGGCACATCCCTGGAAAATCTGATGTGCCAGAATATAACAGTATGTACTGTTCCTAGAGCCAGAATCTGTGCAGTACTTGGCTTTCTACTTGTGTTTGGAAGATGGAACTATTTTTCTCACATCCTACCAGGGTTCCATTTATGTTTAGCACCTGCATGCAACCCAGGAGCTTGAGAACAAAAATTTTATATATGAATGTGAACTGCTTGACAATATCATTATTTTACAGCTTAAAGGCTTTCATTTTCATAATGTCTGTATTCTACCATCTAGCAATCATAAGGATCAAAGTGTTAAACTCACTCAATTGTAGTAGCCCCGTTTTAAAATTAGTTCCCACAAATTCCATCATTGTATAAAGGAGTAAATTGTTCGTCAAAGCAATACAGAATGATAAAATTGGATGAACAAACCAAAGCCAAGTCATGCTATATAAGCAGGTTAGGGTTCATGTGCTGAATAATACATGTTTGGCCCTTCAATTTACTATCTGTGTAGCATTCGGTAAAATACAGTTGATTAAATATTAGAAGATTCATCTTTAAAAAAGAATACAAATAAAGAATGAAGTTTTGTCTTATGCATTTATTTCCTTTTTTTTCTTTTTTCCTTTTTTTTTTTGAGACAGGATTTTACTGTGTATCCCTGCTGTTCTGGAACTCACTCTGTAGACTAGGCTGGGATCCAACTCACAGAGATCCACCTGCCTCTGCCTCCTGAGTGCTCAGTTTGAGGCTTGCACCGACACCACCTGGACCCTTTTATTTTATTTAATGCCATACATACTGGAAGGAAGTTCTAGATTTGCAGAATAGAAAAGTAGTATGGGGTTTCTAGTGCCCCTCAAAACTAACGTGACAAAATCCCTTACTGCCTCAAAAAGTGACAGAGACCAATAAATATTGGCATGAGATGCAGTTCAATCTAACTCATAATAATAGTTATACTATTATTGTTTTTTCTATTATTATTATTATTGTTGTTATTATTATTATTAGGTGGCACATGCTTTTAATCCCAGGGTTTGGGAGGCAGAGGCAGGCTGATCTCTGTGAGTTCAATACCAGCTTGGTCTATAGAGAGTTTCAGGACAGCCAAGGTTGTTACACCAAGAAACACTGTCCTAAAAAAATCAATAATAATAATAATAAGCTGAAAGGCATCCAGAATAGCCCCATTGAAGAAAACACAATGTGAGGATACAGGAAGAAACTACCTCTGCATGCCAAAGACAGATGAATACTATAGATGCTTTGATAATGAACTTTCATTCTCAAGAACTAACAGAATAAATTTCTGTAGTTCACCCATAGAGGATGATATATTATGACATGCCTGGAAAATTAAAACAGGAAATAAACATTTAAACCAGATTCATTTTTTTAAAGTTGTGTGCTAAGAGGGCTTCACTTTTATTTGAACTGTGCTCCTACTAACCTCTGGGTACATCATTTTAAGTAAGATGCTTCTTTTGTAACTCAATTTTCTCATTTTAAACACAGATATTATGTCTACTCTATGTCTATTTAAAACAAATAAATGAAAAATGTAGAGCTCAATAAAAATCAAAATAAATAAAGAAATAAAATGAATAAACATCTATTTTTTCAGCTGTTGTAATGAACAATGATCTTAGCTATACTATTCATGTATTTTAAAGATTTTCAGAGATTTTTCTGTCAGTCTTCCCAGGAGCATGCCTGTTTTATAAACATTTGTGCTATGGAAAAAGCTTGGGTCAACAGAAACGATTTGATCTGTGAAGTTATGTCAAAGCAGCCTATCTCACATCCCCTACTACACTTCCTCATGGAGGTTGCAATGGGAAGAGTTTTATTATTTGATAATTGTTTTCACTACATTTCCACACTGTGATGAAATACCATGGCCAAGGCAACATATAGAAGGAAAGGGTTATTTGGGGCTTGCAGCTCCATAGAACTAAGAGTCCATCACCACCATAGAAGCATTGCAGCAAGAACTAGGCACTGAGGCAAGAACAGATGAAAACTGTCATCTTGAACCCTGAACAGGAATTAGAGAGAGAGAGAGACACCTCCAGTGGCATACTTCTTCCAGCATGGTGTCAGCTCCTGAACCTATGCAAATACAGCCAACAATTATGGACCAACCAAGTATTGAAATGCCAGGGAATATGGAGACAATTCATTCAAACTAACATAAAAATATCTAAATGTTAAAATTAACTATAGAAAATGTGTCCGATGGACAGACAATCCTCAACCCCCTAAACCTTCTGGCCATTCTGCAGGTGCTTCTCTCCCTGGCTACTGTCTCTCTCTTCCTATCCCATCCCAGCTTGCTCCCAGACACCCCTTCCCTTCTTCAAGGCCATAAGATCCCCCAGCTCAGCCTGTTTTGGGGTTGGGACAGGGGTGGTGAATACAACCCAGCAGGAGTTCCTTTGTTTCACTAAGACTGCAAGCAGCAAGCTAGGCCTTTTGTCTGTGAGGTCCCTGGCCAGCAAGAGGCCCTGATCCTGTACCAGAAGATCCATTGGAGGGATGAGTGTGTTCCTGACCAGCAGCAGAAAGTCCCGGAAAGGGAGCACAGACAATCCTCAAACCCCTAAACCTTCTGATCATTCTGCAGGGGCTTCTCTCCCTGGCTACTGTCTCTCTCTTCCTATTCCATCCCAGCTTGTGCCCAGGCACCCTTTCCCTTATTTGGGGCCATAAGATCCCCCAGCTCAGCCTGTTGGGGGCTGGGACAGGGGTGGTAAGTGCAAACAGGTGGGAGTTCCTTTATTTCACTAAGCTTACATGCAGCCTTTTGTCTGTGAGGACCCGGCCAGCAAGAGGCCCTGATCCTGTACCAGAAGATCCATCCAAGAGCATTAGAAGGAAGAGATGGGTAGGCACCAATGCAAGAATTCCTCCAACAATCTGAAAAACAACATAACACCAGAACCCAGTGAACACACAACAGGAAGACTTGAACATCCTAATACAGAAGAAGTAGAAAAAATACACATCATGAAAATGATAGACTCCCTTAAACAGGATGTGAAAAACTCCCTTAAAGAAATGGATGAGAAGAATAAC
>LOEQ01007130.1:82112-93891 GCA_001685075.1 Bramus lutescens | reverse complement strand
TCTCTCTCTCTCTCTCTCTCTCTCTCTCTCTGTCTCTCTCTCTCTCTGCCTGTGGATTAGGAAGTAGAACTCTCAGCTACTTCTCCAACACCAGGGCCTACTACACTTGCTGTCAAGCTCCCTACCATCATGAAAATGGACTAAGCCTCTGCAACTGTAAGGAACTTCCTAATTAAATGCTTTTTCTTATAAAAGGTGCCTTGGACATTGTGTTTCTTCTTCCTTCTTTATTATTTATTACTGAAGCAGCTTACAAACAATACAAAACATTCAACTGATGCTATGTCAAGATACATAACTATGCAAATTTTAAAACACTAAAAGAAATTTATACTTTTAAAAAGGTAATAGTACCCAAACTCTATAAAACTTGTATTTTTATGTTTTTGAGTGTTTAATTCACATAATTTTCACAAGGGGAAAGTATTATGTGACAGCTACCTATGTGGTTTAGTGAAAGCGCAAACACGGGAAGGTGTAAAGTAATGAATACACTGGAGGTTAAGGCGTCTTTGTAACTGAGCAGGCCGAACCATGCCGTGAGGACTTTCACTGTGTAAGCCCGTGGGCTCATTTATAAATGGAAAACTATAAACTATGTAGTCTTAATATTTTCTTCATGAACAGATTTGTTCATATGAAATGCTCCCATCCCCTTTATTATCTCTAGTAACACTTTATGTCTGAGAGTAAAATCATTATTTCATTTTTTGATTGCAATATACAAATTTTTTCTTATAGTTTTCCAATTTGCTTTTGTCCTCACATTTACAGCGTATTTTCCAGATGGTACATATTTAATTCTGCTTCTATTCATTCTAAATATAACTTTACTTTTACGGCTATGGAGGTTCTTTCACCTTACTCCTGAGGTGAGGGATTTGATGGAGGCATCCCACTTAGGACTGAGTATTCCAAGGTCTCTCACTCTTTGCACACTGTCAGCTATGGGTCTCTGTGTTTGTTTCCATCTACTGCAACAGAAAGCTTCTCTGATGATGCTGAGCATGACACTCTGCTGATGGCTGAGCAAAATCTATGAGCATAGCAGAACCCAGGACCGAGAAATGGTAGAAGCCTTGCGGGTATTAGTATTTGGCTTTCTCTTGGATTCCTAGCCTACCTAGTCTCTGGATTTGGGCCACACAAGCAGTGTCAGAAATGAGCTGCATCTCACGGAGTGGGTCTTAAATGATCAGATGTTGGTTAAGTTCTTCAGCAGAGCAGAATTTCAGTCTTCCCTCCCTCAGCTTACCAGGACTGCACAATTCATTGCTTTAGGAGTTGGAAGTCGGTCAGAGAAACACAATAAGAACCCATTCTTAAATAAAATTGAATGAATTTTAAAAAGTTACAATATGTATCCTATCCCTTCCAAATGCTACATGAAAACTTGACAACATCAACCATACTCAGAAGTGACAGGACAAACCAGTTGGAATCACAGCTTTCAAGGTACAGAAAGTTTATTTAAAAGAAGAGGTTTCTAGGTGCTAATTGAGGTCTCATCCTATTTACATTCCTTGTCTCTTGAAATGCTTAATATCACCTTTTAACAAGGCAGCTATATCATTAGTACTAACTATGATTAGAGAACAATTCAAACTTCTTGTCTAATAAATGCAGGTTGTAGAAAGTATGAATTATACCTTCAGCCTATGAAAGCGAACAATGTCTCCAACTTTATAAATGATCGGAAGGGCTTCGTAGTTTCCACTAAAGAGCATGCACGTTAACTTCACATTTGTCTGGTCCACAATTGTTACTACTGAACAATAATCTGGGAAACAAAAATATTTAACAAAAAATTGAAGTATTTTAAAGCATTTGATAAAATAAGAATATGCTTATTAAAATACTAAATTTTATTCTTCTGTATTATTAATTCTAAGAAAAAAATGAGATACAGACATATTTTTGGCTTTCAATACCACAGTCAAATTAATCTAAAGAAGTGCTCCACGATATTTTTCTGAAGAAATAACTTTTGTGTTCATGTTTAAAACTCTTGATATTAACATACTAAAATAAATATAATTACATTGATAGTGAGAGCTGTGAAAATAACAATGTTTGTCTAACATGGGCAAGGCTCTGGGTTTAATCCTCATTGGGAGGGAGGGAAGGAGGGAGAGAGGATGGGAGCCAAAGAGAAATCAAGATTATAAAGGCAGAAATGTGAAAAATCAGCTCTGTACTATACAGATGCAGGATCAGACAGTTTACAAACACAGCCTGTCAAAGTAAACATATAACACAAATGCACAACTTGTATCCTATATATAAATAATACACCAATAAATGGATCAAGAGGAATGATAACATTTTAACTTGGAAATGTTAATAATATTTGTGCTTACAGAGAAGCACAGCTTTAATACTGTTGATCTTTAGAACTGTAATAGATGGCGCTGTAGTTCAGGAACTGTCCCACTAGGAATGTTCAGCTCTCTTGCACCTTGCCTTGTTTCTCGCCATGGTCTGTAAGTCAGCCCTGATTAAGTTTTTTCCTTTATAAGCACTGTGGACCCAGTGTCTGTTCACAGCAATAGAAACCCTAACTAAGACATCTGGTAACTCCATTTATATCACCTTCATGTATTTATATATTTTAAGAGGCTTCTTTTGTATTGTTTCCATACACCCCCTCAAATGGCCGTGGTGTTAGCCATCTCTTCCAGTATTCGCCCCTCAGCCCCACTCACAGCAACCTCACCCCTACCCTATTTGATCTTCCCTTTCCAGAACCACTCCTCATCTCATCCATCCATAACAATCTACTCTATTTCCCTTCTTAGGAAGATCAAACCTCATCTTTCGTACCTTGCTCTATACCTAACATTTCCATTATTTGGAATGCAGCTTGCTAGTCAAAGGTTTAATGGCTAATAGCCACTTTAAGCGACAACATGCCATATTTGTCTTTGGGAGTCTGGGTTAAGTCAGTGAGGATGATTTTTTTCTAGCTCCATCCATTTCCTGTAAATGTTATGGTTTCACTTTAACAGCTGAGAATTATACCATTGTGAAAATGTACCACATTCTCATTATCCATTCATGGGCATGGAACCTGTTTCCAATTTCTGGCTATTATGAACAGAGCAGCAGCGAACATTGTTGACCAAGAATCTCTGTAGCAGAATGGAGAATCCTTTGGGTATATATCCAAGAGTGGTACGGAGTACTAAGTCCCTGAAATGTATTGATGCTGGGGGTTTTAGAAAGAACTCCTTTCTAGTAATTAGGAGCTGACACTTAGAAGTAGAGATGGGATAGAAAAGGAGAGCTGAGGGGGGCCAAAATAAGAGAGGATGTGTTGGAAGAGGCTGCTGGTTTGTTCCTGGATGCTCAGCCCCAAAATAACCACAGAGAAACTGTTATTAAGGTTTCCTGCATCATGAAAGAGTCTGCAAGACATTCTGCAGGACATAGAACAAAGTGACAAACTACCAATATAGGCAGAACTATCTTTGAAATTTCAAGTTTATGGAAAAGTCTATGGGCCTATGGGCTAAAGATTGGATGCCCCAACATTACAGAAGAACTTTGGGTGACTGTCCAGGTAGTAAGATTCTCTGAAATTCTAGAGTTTTTGGAAGTTGCTTACAATGCACTTCCTGTTAACTTAGGTAATATTATATCCTTTTGGAGTCTTTGATGGATTTGAAGAATATAGTTATAGTTTTCCTTAGTTATGATAAAAGATAAGGTAGATATAAATATAACTGTAATTCTTGGTTGATACCTGTCTTGTTATATGTAATTTTACTATGTTAAAGTTAAAGCCTTCCTTTTACTTAAACAGAAATGGGGAAATGGTGTGGGAAGTCCTTCTGTATGTGTTGCTTTTATTGGCTAATGAATAAAAAATCTTTCTTGTCCTGTGATAGGCTAGAGTAGAGCTAGGCGGGGAAAACTAGAATGCTGGGAGAAAGAAGGCAGAGTCAGGAGAAGCCATGTAGCCCCGCCAGAGACAGACACCAGACAGAACCTTGCGAGTAAGCCACAGCCACGTGGTAATACACAATGGGTTGAATTAAGATGTAAGAGCTACCCAATAAGAAGCTAGATCTAATAGGCCAAGCAGTGATTTAATTAATATAGTTCCTGTGTCGTTATTTTGGGGTTGATCAGCCAGGAACAAACAAGCCACCTCCTACAATGAAGATGATATCTGGGTGGGTCTGTGAAGAGAATCTGTGGAGTCCATGGGGAATGGAGGAAGAGAGGGAAGACAGGTTGCTACAGGTCTAATACAGGACTGGAGATGAGTCAGGGAACAGCAAAGTAACGGAGTCTCCATCTGCATTCCCCGAGTCCTATAAAGAGATGGCCAGATGAGCTAAAAGAGGTTTACACTAGAAACTCTCTAGCAGCAAGAGGCATAGCAAAGAGACCTGCAATCTCTACATGTGTGTGCTTTATTAAATTACTTTATCTGCCTGGAGTATAGCATGCACTGTGTATCTTCTCTACCAGTATGCTGTCTTCTTCCCAACTTTTGTATGTTGTGCAGTTCTTTTGTAACTACAACTACCTGTGACTTTTAGTTACAGTGTGAAGAAAAAGGGTATTCCATGTGCTTAAATCCTTTGCTGACATGATTTTGTTAATATACATAGGAAGGCCAGAAAAAGAAAAAGGAAACTTTTTTGCATAAAGGCAAGAGTTCTGTTGAAAGCAAAATATGAAAACCTACCTATATCTCTGTACATACATATTGATAAGTAATAACTCATAGCCATGTAAAACTTTAATTCTGAAATCATGATAGGAGTACAACATACTTTAAGCAGACTTAAGTATTTAGAGAACATTTTTCCTTGCATAGTTTATTTAAGTCTACCTGTAATTTAAATTTCTTTAGGAATGTTCTACACTATCGTCCAATGCGAAAAGTTCCATTATGGTGGTCAGTATTTAATATTTTAGTAGTGATAATTGCATAGCTTTACTTCATAGTGTTCCAGTCAACTTCCTAAAAATAGTACTTCATCATTTAATGAGAATACCAAATAAGGACTGAATGATGCCTCACCCCAAAGTTTACATTTTCCTCATCTTTTTTTTTCATGGAAAACAGGGTGCCAGCCCTCCCTGTAGGCTACTTGTCAATACTTGCTACTGTGCAACACGTATACTCTCGGCACAAGCAATGACTCATCGCGACAGAACACAGAGCTAATGATGTGTGTGACATTTTCCTAAATAAATGGCAGCAGACATTTGAGTCCGGCACACATGGACAGAAACCTGAGAAAGGAATTAAATTAAGCACTCACAGTTGTAGAGAAGTGACAAAGACAAGGTTGCTTGTTTACAAAACTGAGACCAGTCCTGGTGCAAAAAGTCAGACAGCAGAGAAGGCAGTGGGTTAGACTTTGGCCACTGATTCTACTTTGTCCAGAGCTAGAATACTAGCAAATAGATTTACACAACTTAGTAAAACGCAGTAAAATATAATACACAGTTGACAATACTTTAAAGTACCAAAGTTGAGTGTTTGCTACTTCGCAGATATGAAAACAAAGTATTTATGCTAAGCAATGTATCTTATTACCAGGGTTCCACCTGAACAAAACCTATATTACTTAGTGGTTAATATTATCAAGGGTCTCATTTATATACACGGCAGCAGGCTAAGCCATATAACCACAGAATCTCTTGAATTCCTTTATAACTGCAAGCAGCAGACAGTACTGCTTCTAAATTTGTAACAAGGAAATCCAGTTTCTCAAGTAGCTTAGTTAAGGTCCGAGCCATAGAAACCTGCAGGTGGTAAAGCTGAGAGGCACACAGAGCCTATCTAGGGCATATCTTCACGGAGCATGCTTTTAAAAGCAAAACAATCCCAAAGAAAGAAAAGCTTTAAACTGTGAAGGATGCTTCAAAACATTTTTAGCTAGGTAAATTATACTGCATCTTAATGGTGTTGTAGTATTTACTATTTCATGAATCTGACAGGAAATAGGAAATATAGTAAATTCACTGTAGAATAATATGGCATTCCACCTATAAATTTATAATCAAGAACATCGTCACAGGCTCTATTAATTCATCCTTAAGATATGAATACTGTATATCGCTATAATTCATGTTAATATAAGAAAAAAAAGAGTAAGAATCAACAGAGGGGGCTCATGGGATATCTGAACAAAGTGAAATTCTATAGGAAATACAAAGAAGATGTAGGTTACTAAATGCAAATCTACCTACCCTGGACTTGATAGAAGTGATGAGTGGCAAGGGAAAGCTGTTGGCATGGTGGACCACAGGAAAGACATGGCCTGTTGCTTGGTTATTACCTTACCAAAGCACTCACCTTAGTTGGTATTAAATACTGCTTTCACATTCAACTACCTACACATGTTAATTAAGCTATATGGCTTATGAAAAGATGAAGCTGTACAAATCTAATTCCTTTATATAGAAGAACAGGAACACTGATCAATTTCTAGATGTGAGAGTTAAGAATGACAGAGTATTCATTATAAAGTTTTATAAATAAGAGGACACTTAAATGGGTTTCTGATTTGAATATCTTAGCTGTGTGCAGATGCCTGATGTAAAACTAAAAAAAAGCTACACATGTATGCATGACATATTTATGTTCTAAGAGAATACAGTGAATATTTTTTTCAGAGTGGTGACTGCATACAAAAGACTCCTGAAGAATCAGCGTTCAGGAAGTAGACATATTTTGATGAGAAAACATAGACATAGACAGGATATTAGATTTACCATTAAGTCTTCTCAGTTCACAGAATTCATAAAACTAATTTGTGTTCTTACTTACAGAAAGAATATGACAACTGTAAAATTGCTCCCTCTCTGAACCTGGGGAAGACATTGAAAATCTCTTACTGGTTGCTGTGCCTCAATTTTCTTATATAGAAAATAGGTTAATAAAGGTATCCAAAGAACCAAACCTAATGGTATATACCTTTAATTTCAGCCCTGGGAAGACAGAGCCAGGAGGATCTCTGCGAATCCAATACCAGCCTGATCTACAAACTGAGTTCTAGGGCATCCAGGGAAACACAGTGAGACCCTGTATTGAAGAAAAGCAAACAAACAGGAAAAAGGTATTCAAATCAAAGGATTGTTGTGACAAGTAAATAGGTACTATATGTACCTGACATGTTAAGTGCCACATGAGTAGTGATGGAGAGAAGGCTCAGTGGAAAGAGAGCATACTCCTTTTCCCGAGTACCACAGTTCAATTCCTGGTACCCAAGTCATAAGGCTCACAGAGGCCTTTAACTCCAGTTCTGACATCTGTAACCTTTGGAGATAACGACAACCACATGAACATATCCACAATATATATGTGATTAAAAAGCATTAATAAAATATTTAAAAGGGGGCTAAAGAGATGGCTCCCTTCTTTGGGTGAGCCCCATACATAGAGGCTAATAACAATCTGTAACTCCAACCCCAGGGGATCTGACACCTTCTATTGGCCTCAGTGGCCAGCAGGTAGACAACTGGTGCACAGATACATATTCAGGCAAAACACCTGCACACCAAAAATAAAAATTAATAATTAAAAGTGTTATGTAAGTACTTGCAAGGAGTGGCAGCCACAACAGCAACAGGGCTTTTACCTTTGCTCCGCACGACACTTTCCTTGTAAACTTACATATGATCCTACAATCTGTCTGTGCTAGATGGTTTTATGATAACTTGATACAAACTAAAATCATCTGAGATGAGGGAACCTCAGTTAAGAAAATGTCTCCACTATAACCAGTTCTAAGGACCTGAGAGCAGGAGAACTGATTCTGTTCCTTCCTGCAAGCTGGACTGGGTAAGCTAGCCAAAGCAGTGCTGGAGAGCTCATCCAGGAAGTGTCAAGGAGGGTGAGCTGACCAATGCAGCTACCACTCAGGTGCTATAGAATAGTCTTTTTGTACACTGTGAAGATGTGTCTTTGCCAAGGAGCCTTTTGACTGGATTAATAAAAGACCTGACTGGTCAACAGGTAGGCAATAAGAGGTTAGGCAGGAGGGTCGAACTGAGAAAAAGCTGGGAAGAAGGGCAGGTCATGAGAGTTGCCATCTAAACACAGAGTAAGAAGCAGTGATAAAAAGGTACAGCCATGTGGTAGAGTATAGATAAGAAATATGGGTTAATTTAAGATGTAACAGCTAATTAGTAATAAGCTTAAGCTATCCACTGAATATTTATAATTAATAATAAGTCTCTGTGTGGTTATTTGGGAGCTGATTGTTAAGGACAGAGAAACTCCACCTACACCTGGGATCAGAACATGGGCTATGAGTTAGCCCACCCCAACATCCACCTCATCTATGAACTATTGGAACGTGTGAAGGAGACGAACCTACAGATCCAAAACTTTAGGATCTTTACAACCCAGGACAACAACAGGATATCCAAGAGGAACCCCAAAGAGATTCCATTATTGATAGTGTGGTAGAAACCAGAGGCCTCAAACCAGAGTAATGACTCATGGGAATGAATACTTGCAAGTAAAGATTAATGGACTAAATGGCAAACTGTGTGATTCAACAGGTCACAGTACAGCTTCCATAATGTCGTTGCCTCCTCCTCCGTTGTCTCCTCCTCCTCTTCATTTTGGTTTGGTTTTTCTTTCAAATTTTGCTTTGTTTTCGGGGGCAAGGTTTTAAGGGTTGAGGGCAAATGCAAGGAGACGGGAAAATAAGTGGGATGGAAATGCATGATGTGAAATCCATAAAGAATCAATAAAAGATAAAAGGAAAAAAAAACATGTGACAAAAGAAAAAAAAGAAAATGCCTTCATAAGATCAGAGGTATGCAAGTCTGCAGGGCATTTCACAATTATTAGTGATTCATGGGGAAGGGACATCCACTGAAAAATGAATGACATTCCTTTGTCATCTTTAAGTCTGTGTTTGTGGGTGGTTCCATCCCTGGACTGGTGGTCATGAGTTCCATAAGAAAGAAGGCTGAGCAAGCCAGTAAGCAGCACTAGTCCATGGCCTCTACATCAGCTCCTGCCTTCAGTTTCCTACCCTGCTTGAGTTCCTGTCCTGACTGCCTCTGATGATGAACAATACTATGGAACTATAAGTTAACTAAACCCTTTCCTCCCCAGGTTGTTTAGTCATGGTGATTTGTTCTAGCAATAGAAACCCAAACTAAGACACTACCCTTATGAAGATAAATCTACTATCTAAAAATATCCTGCCAAGAAACAGTGCCAATTGTATTAGAATTGGCACACAAATCTGAACACACAGACTTAAAGACTACAAAGAAATGTCATTCAATCTTCACTGGTGTCTCAATCAACTGCTTTTAGTTAGCTCTTAACCTCACAGAAAAGAAAATTCACTATGAATATAAAGGAAGTTTCTAGAAGAAATGAGGGTAGAAAACAACCATTTAACCCTTTAATTTAAAAGTAAATTAAAATGTCAGCGATACAAAATAAAGCAATACTGGTGGAGCAAAAAGTTAATCAAGGGCCGGAAAGATCTAATATCAAACTTCCAACTCAAGACTAAGTGTACCTGATAAGACCAGCAAAGAGCCTGCCTTCATAGGCTTTGATAATTGCTCTAGGAAGTGACTCACCAAACAACAAAACAAATTAAATGGAATGTGTGTGTGTGTGTGTGTGTGTGTTTTTCTTGGTCCTATTGTCATTTTTGAATCTTTCACAAATGTAAACAAAAGATAAAGGGTAATTTATTAGTCTGCTGCCTTGATACCTGGCATCAGAAGGAAAGAAAAAGAGAGCAGAAAGAACACCATATTAGCATCCTTTCCCAAAACAGTACACAGTACAAGTATGCATGGATATATACACACGTGTATATGCTTAAATACTTCAGGAGTACTTTAGATTCAAACTGATGAGAAGGTATTTAACTAGTTTTGCACTTTGGTATTTTGCATAACTTGACATATATCTGAAAAAATAACAAATGATGAATTAAGCTCTTTATTCTGTAATCTTGAGCAATTCACTCAATTTCCTCAGCATGACTAAGTGTGAATTGGCTTGCAGTTTTATTGCAAGGGAAAGATGATAGTTTACCTAAGAAGATGTTTAATCAAAGAAGCAAGCATACACAAATTACATAGTCCATGAGTGATTCCTCCACAAATGCACTTCCATTTCCTTTTTATCTAAAATACTGTTTTTTTATTGCTGTATTTCAGCGGCGTTTAGTCAACAACTGACAAGTTTATTATAGAAAAATTCAAGTGAAAGTTTTGAAGGAAATTCATTTGCTAAAGAACCCATTATATGTTGTAATCGTCCTCTTTTACCAGCAAATTTCCTATGTAATGTATAAAAGAACATTCTCTTTAATCATTCTGCTATGTGGTCACATAATCTCCCTTCACATTTTAATTATACTGCAAGGGGACACAGAAGGTAGAAGAGGTGTGCAAATACCTCACTATTCTAAGCACTATGGCAGAGTAACAAATTTGTCTCAAGATGGAGGCTCTGCATTGAACAGTTAGACTCATCATCTTTTACCCTATGTAAGAGACAACCAGAGGGCACAGATGGTACACCTATCAAACCTGTGGACAGCTACACTAAGATCAGTACTGTTTCTTTTAAGTACAAAATCTTTGAACGAAGAAAACAGTAAGTTTTTAAGTTAACCGGACAATGGATACGCAGGAAAAAGCAAGCAAACAAGCAAACAAAAAAGAGCTGGCAGTGAGAAGGCTCAGCATGAAAGATGTCTGCTGCCAAAGCTTGATGATGTAAGTCTGTTTCACAGAACCCATGAGGAAGAAGGAAACCAACTCCAGTACGCTGTCCTCTGTCTTCCACACATGTGCTGTGCATATGCACCCTTCTCCAAACACACAACACTGATCCATTCTATAACACAGACGGACCTCAGAATCGTTATTCTCCTAAGTAAAGCAGGAGCTAAAGGTCACATAGATTATCACTGAGTCTATGTCCAGAACCCACAGAAGGACAATGTGCATTGCTAGGTTGCTATGGGTGGGCAGAGGAATGAGCCTCTGAATAATAAGAATGGTTTGATATGATATGGTGGTTGTATTCCTTTACCTATTAAAAATAAATCACTCTTCTTGATCAAATCGCCATATATAATCTCCCAAACACTGTTTTATTTAACAAATGATTTTAAAACAATGCAGTTATTAAAAAAAAAACATTAGTTCATCTCACACCATTTACTGCAATAAAAGCAATGTGTGTATGGGTGTGTATGTGTAATTAATCTAATGGAAACAATAAGCCTACATTTTTTAAAAAACTTGAATGGTTAAAATTTCAAAACCAAACAACAACAAAAAGCTGCTGATGAGATCTGTTAACTATATCATGTGGGGCACTACCATCAGGAAAAACTAAAATGTACACAATAGCTAAGCAAAACATCATTAATGTATGGAATTGAAGAGATAATCCACTAATATATAAGACACCACTAGAAATAATAAAACGTTAAAAAAAATGAGGAGAGAATGTCCTATCTTTTCAAAGTAGTAACACAGCTGGCAAAGGAAGATTATGTTGAGGTAGCAGGGACGATTACAGACGGACAGCAGGGCAACTGTTCACCTGACAATGGTTCTTGAGAAATCACTTTGTTCTCAAAAGTAATAGGAAAGTATTCATTAGTATCACACGAAACTGGCAAATTGTCATTTAAAGAAAGAATGTCAACTATAATGCATCAATCAATCATGTACAGCAGCTGGTGACATATGTAACCCTTACAATCCGAAAAGGTCAATTTACCATGTTCACTATATATATATATAT